>JAHBCN010007922.1:0-41096 GCA_019359885.1 Listronotus oregonensis
TTCAAACTCATATATTGGCGAATCCGATGCCGATATCAAAATCAACAAAATAGAATGGAAAATCCGTCACATTACCCCAGATGATCGCCAAAAAGTGAAAATCCTGTCACGGATCAACAAAGGTGGCAACAACGCAGATATACAAATGTCATATCGAAATTGGGACCTATATCAGCTTCCTGCTCTCCGCCAAACAGCATCAGATGTTTGGGCCGAAAGAAACTAGTACCAATTTGGAGAAACCTCGATTCATTATACTTTCATTTCAAAGTAATGAAAATATTGACAACAGACAACATGATGCTACAAAGTTTAAAACAGCTGATATATGCGATGTTAGACTATACCTAAATTCAACTGTATATCCATATGAAAGATGGAACATTGATTTTCGAAAAAAATTTTTGGGCCAGCATATTATTTATACGGGGTTTCCAGAAAATTTTCTATGGCCGCGAAATAAATGACCCAATGCTGGATATAACCGATTATTTTTCAAATCCCGTTTTTGTAATAGATTGTAGCCATCAAAGTGAAACAATTAAAACATCTACGGTTGACGTGAAACTTGAATTTACTACAAACAAGAGCCAATTTCCGAAGGATACAAAGGTCAATGCGTTAATAATACACGATTGCTTTTTTACATATAATATGGTGAACGGTAATGTCCACAATAAATTTGTATAATTGTAAACCACAACAATGTATTTTATTAACAAATAAATGTATAATTTTTTAATTTGTGTATTTTATTTCCCCAAAACCCACAAATCTTTAAAGTGTAAAATCTACACTCCATAGAGCACACTAGATTGTGTTAAAAGTAAAGCGGTTATAGCCCAGGCCAACGTTATCTTATCTAGTACCAAAATTTCATGCTCTAAAAGCAACACCTTTGTACTCTTTTTGCACGACATGGAACATAATTTCTTTTTGCTGGTTGACAATACTGCATTTTGACAAACATAAGTTTTAGCGTGGTTTTGCTATAAAACATTATTTTTTTATTTATATAATCAATCGGAGAATATACAAAAAGACAGTTTTGGTATAAATACATCATGGAATTTAAAAACAAACAACAAACGAATGAGCACATTTAAGGTACAATTATCTGCTATAAAACGATTAAAGCAACAATAAATGGTACATAATATGTTTTTTTATTGTTTTTAGACACTTTTATATGCTATTTCAGGAATGCATAGCATTCTTGACGCTTTTGGCAAAGTTTGGAAGCAATACATCGACAAAATGGTTTGACTTCAACGGAGCAAATCATAGGATATGTTGAAAATGAAAAACTGTCTTTTTAAGCAGCTACTATTCTCATAAAATATGTGAAATCTATTGAAGATTTACTCTATATACACAATATTCTAAATAAAGTATATATATTATATATATTTTTTTTTTTTTTTTTTTTTTTTTATATATATATATATATATATATATAATATATATATATATATATATATATATATATATATATATATATATTTACCAGCTGCCTTGCTCCTTTTAAATCCTATGTTTATTGCCCCCTTTGTCTATTTAAAAATACATTACCAAACTTGATTGTTTTATTTCAATCTATAGGTCTAAATATTATAGGGTATTAGGTTAGGAGAATTAAAAACAGAATCTACTAATAATTAACTTTATTTAAATTATACAATTCATGTACATGTGATTTAATCAATAATATTTCTGAAGCATCTAAACATAAAATGGGTTCTTTGTGATCACTGATAGTCATATCACGACATTCCTCTTCAAACCAATTCCTAACAAAGATAAAATTTTGCTAAAATCTGACTTAACAACTGCTTATTTATTAAAATAATCAGTTGGCGTAGGTACTTATAGTCACGTATAGATGGTGTGCTACTCTAGGTGTTCTAACCTTCGAGCATATATATGCCTGGAGGGATATGATGCGATGTGCTTTTCTAACCTTCGAGCATATATGTACCTGGAGGGATATGAAGCGATGTGCTGAAAACGTGGTAGTATTAGAAGAAAGCATAATGCCGTTGCTCTCTCTCACAACACACCTGATTTACCTATTAGAACAGGTATACATACTTAAAGTTTCTAATTATTAAATATATATAAATATATTTTGTCTTTTTATTAGGTTTAAAATAATAAAGCCCATCCCAAGATTAATTAAGTACTTTTGCTATTGAAACCCTTAAAATTTTTCCCTTCTTAAAATGGTTAGAAACAAAGGGAACTAATTAAAGGCATTTAATATTAAACGTTCCCCAAAATTTACAAAATTTTTGCTCATTTTTAGAAAAAACCCTTTTGAACCCATTTTTTCCCTTTAAAAAAATATATATAAAATGTAAAACTGGTTGTATAATTTCAATAAAAAAAACCAATGTTGGGGAAAAAAAATAAAAAAGAAATCGGTTAAAAATCTTTTCGTGATTGTTCAAGTGAATGATTCATAAAATTATTGTTAATTTATTAAAAAACGATCCCTTTAATATTGTAAAATTGCATTATTTTCCCTCTCTAATAGGAAAAGTGTCGTTTAGAATATGGGTTTTAATTAAACCCCAGGCAGACTAATATGAAATTAGGTTTAAAAAAAGTTCAAGGTCGAAAACAAGAGTGGAGGAGCACGCATCCCAGTTATTATAAAGGTCAATGCAAAGGGTGGGAGGGGCCGCATAAATACACTAAAATTTACTTTTTGTTGAAAATAAATATTGGAAAAAAACTAATTATTAATTAATATATTATTTAATATATTGTGGGAAACTTTATGATTTAAAAATATATATTATTGTAAAACTAGTTGCCTATAGGCCAGGTTAGTTCATTATTGATTTTTCCCATCTGTGCCCTCTATGTATATTTTAAAGGATTTTTCAAAAAAATTTATGCTAATTTATAATTTGTTTTTTTTATTACGCCTATAAAAAAAAAACCCATGTCAAGATTAATTAAGTACATTTCCTATATGAAAATAAAGTATTCGGGTTTTTATAGTGTAAAAATCTATTTCGGGGGTGTTTTAGAATGTAATAATAAAATCTGATTAAAGTTTCTAAACAAATACACAAAAATTCATTTTTTAAAATAAATACTATGTGAGAAATAAATAATTATTAATTAATATATTCATTTAATATAAATTGGGAAAGCTTTATAGATTTACACACAATATTTTAAAATAGTTGCCTTGGGCCCGGGCCCTTTATTCATTATTGATTTTTCCCATCTAGTGCCCTCTATGTATTTCTAGGGTGCTTTAGAATGTAATAATAGAAATCTGATTAAAGTTTTAAAAAAAACAAAAAATTTACATTTTGTTGCAGAAAAAATTTTTAAAAAAAACTAATTATTAATTAATATATTCATTTAATATAAAGTGTGGGAAAAAGCTTTATAGATTTACACACAAAATATATTTTAAAAACTAGTTTATGGGCCGGCCATTTTATTATTGATTTTTTCCCAACTTTTCCCTCTATGTATTTTTTTAAAAGGATTTTTCAAAAAAATGTATGCTAATTTATCAATTTGTGTCTTTTTATTACGCCTATAATAATAAAAACCCATGTCAAGAAAAATTATATATAACCTTATTGACCCAACGTCTGGTTAAACATCGCAAACAAAAACACATTTATTTACCCCCCCCCAAAATCCCCCCACACCGCCCAAGGCCCAAATTTTTTTAAAAACCCCCCCCCACAATCCCCAAGGTCAAATTTTTATAAATTGAAGAGGGGGAAAGGCACGCCTGCAAAAAAGTTCAAGGTCGAAACAAAAATGGAAGGGACAAGCATGCGCATTAATCATCAAGGTCAAGTAGACGAAGAGTGGGAGGGGCACGCATCCCGGTGTTTCCCCAAAAAAGGAAGGGTGACGCGCATGCGCAGTCAGTTCAAGGTCAAGTGGGGGGGGTGATATGACGTATCGCCCCGTGGCCATTCAAGGTCATATGACGTCATCTGCACTATTTGGGTGCAGCTCGGGTATATATTCCCTACTTATATCATCAAAAAAATACAGCTTCAACAAAATTAACAAAATTCATTTTACATAAAATTTTTTTACTTTCTATCAAACTTTTTAGAAGAAGCTGCTTCAAATTGGATTTTTTTTTTTTATAAAAGTGTTGTAGGTACTACGCACAGTTAACAACAGTTAACACTTTTTACATTATAGAAAATTCATTTAATAAATTTTTTTTTAAATTCTGCTGGTTAATAACTGACCTCAAATATCTAAAAAAAATTGAGTGGTTCTTCCCACCCCCTTTCAGTCGGGAAAGATAGATCAAAGAAAAATTCTGTAACAGAACCCACAAAATCGACTCTAAATTTTAAAATTTTATCTTCTTTATTTCAAACTTTATTAAGAATATTGTTTTTTTGTGCAATTATAGCATTTTTTTCATTCTTTAAAACTGAAAATGAAAAACCAATTACAATCGTGTTTTCGGTTTCGAAGTAAAATAGCAATTTTTTTTAAAATAACACCTATATAGTTTAATAACCATTGGAAAGATCTTTAAAAAACTTTTGAAATTACTACTCAAAAGCTTTTTAAAAATTTTTTTATTTTGATACAATATATAGGTGTTTCATTTACAAAAATGCTATTTTATATCAAACCAAACGGCCCTATTTTTTTAAACTATTAAAAAAGGGGTATTTAAATTTTTTTAAACTCTTTTAAAAATTTTTTTATATAATCAATATACAGGGAGTTCCATTAAAAGGCTATTTACTAAAATTTAAAAAAAACTTTGTCAACTGTTTTTTTCATCTTAAAGGACGTAAAAGTTGCTACTACTTTGCTAATTTAACTAATTTTTTATTTTGACTAGAGTATGGCGAAGAATGGCGTACTAGTCCGGTCAAATTAGACCAAAAAATAAGAGTGAAGGTACATAAATTTACATCAAGCTGAAAGTAAGTAAAATTGTTCAAACCATAATTAAAAATAACATTTCAAAATTCCCCATAGTGATGCGTGAAAAAAATTGACTCGAGGTCAAAGGTAAAAAAATGGGTTTTTCGCGATTTTTTTTAACGGTAAGTTTTATCGTAAAATTACCTTTGATAAAAATTGTAAATCATAAAATTCTATAAAAAATTTTTAACATTTTTTTTCTAAAAGCCACCGTTATATTATATAACGATTTAAAAAGTTGTAAGCGTAATTGTATGCTCACGTTCCACGCCACCTCTGAGGTAGTGTATTTGGCCGGTTTTTGTTGTGATTCTGTTTAATTGGAAACCATTGCATAATAACAGATATTCGCAAGGGTGAAAATTGATAAAAGCGATGGAAATTAAAAAACAGTAGTAAATTTATTCGTCCGATTCATAATCTTCAATTACTTCTGCTTGTTGTTCTTTTTCTTGATCTTCCTCTTTTTCTTCTTCTTTTTCTTGATCTCCTTCTTCTTCTTCATTCTGGGTGATTTGCGTCAATAGCGATGTATCGCATACATGTCTGTTCGTCAGTATCATATGAATCTTCTGCTGTTGGTGATTCAACATTAGAACACGACCGGCCTTGACAATTCGTGCATGCCAGAGAACAAAACAGACCAACTTTTTTGCAACCACATTTAGCATTGCATCCCTTTATACAGTTGCAAAAAATTGTGTTAAGCAGTTTTTCTGGCTCAGGTGGAAGTAAAGTTTGAATTGTGACTCTAGTTGATAACCAAGCCACACTTGAACTTGGTAATATGCCCGAAAAATGCACTTGTTTTTTATTTCAAGTGTTTATACTTATCTAAGCAGGTAATTTTTTAGGAGCTCTGTACATACAAATAAGAAAGCGAATTCCGTTCGTGATAACCCCTTGTGGAGTTGACTTTTTTTAAAAAAAACTTCAGCACATTAAACTAAATCTTGTTTTTCAAACATTTTAATACTGTTGTTTTACCCCTCCCCCCCTGTAAAACGCAGATGTTGTATCAAGTCCAGATATTTCGAGTAAAAATAGTACATAATTTTGACACTTTGCAAAAGTCGATAAACTTTTTGATGAATATTACAGCTACAAAGATGTATATACGTGACGTACTTATGCATACAATGACGCTTATAACTTTTTAAACCGTTATATCTTAGGAACGGTGGCTTTAAAAAAAAGTTATTGATACCTTTTTAATGGATAATTTTATGATCTATAATTTTTAAGTAATTTTACGATGAAACTTACCGTTTTGAACAAAATCGCGAAAAACCCATTTTTTTACCTTTGACCTCGAGTCATTTTTTTTCCACGTACCGGAACGATGGGGAATTTTAAAATGTTATTTTTAATTAGGTTTTAAACAATTTTACTCACTTTTAGCTTGATGTAAATTTATGTACCTTTGAATGTCTAGATTGACCGGAGTATACGCCTAATTTGAATAACCCTGTAGAACAGGGGTCTCCAAACTACGGCCCGAGGGCCACATCCGGCCCGCGGACAGATTTTGTCCGGCCCGCGGAGAGCTAGCATACTTGAAAACTCCTTTTAGAGAACAAATAATTTTTATAGTAAATTAAATTTAGTTTACTAAAGTATTCTAATTTTATGTTGAATAATTATTAATATGACATCTACATTGATATGGTCATGGGCTAACTCCGCTAACTCATAACATTCTTGTAGGCTTATTGTTATTGTTTTTGTGATAAGTTGGATAAAGAAACACAGAATTGTAATGAGTAAAGACATGTATAATATGCAGAAAATTTAACTTCAGTATATAATAACTAACAAATTATTGAAATGAATCCAACTAACATTTTATACATTTTAAATAATCACATAACTTATTACAAACATAATGACATATGAAATACTAATGAGATTTATGTAATTGAGATTTTCCACTGACAATAGTTTGTAGTTGTGGACTAATTTTACTTGTACCAATTATTAAAAGAGATTTAAGATGCTCATCAGTTAATTTCGATCTGTAAACATTTTTTGTGTACTTCATTTTTGGAGAAGGTTTTCTCACACAAATAAGTAGTACCAAAAACAGAAAACAGACCACGAGCAAATTTATGCAAATTATCAAATTGTGTCAGTGGAAGACTCTTATAAAATTCCAACAAAGATGAGTTTTGATATTTGTTCTTAATTATATCACTGCATTGTAGATCAATCAATTCCATTTGAAGTTCCGGGGCTAGGGTTTCAATGTCAGTATCAAAAGGATTCTGAAAAATCTTAATTTGATTCGCAATGGCATCAAAGTCCGAGAAACGAGTATCAAAATTTATTTTCAAAGCACTCAAAGTTTCGATTGCAAAATCGATAGGAAACTCAGTCTCAGTAGTGTGGCTGAATATTTCACATGTTTTAAAATGTGAAAAACATTTACTTCGTTGTTGTGATTGAAACAGTCTCAATTTCTTCCGGAATGATTTGATATTAGTGTATAAATCAGGAAGATGCTGGTTTTCTCCTTGCAATCCCAAAATCAGTTCGTTCACATGTTTTGTCAAATCAACATAGAATGCTAGCTTCCACAGCCATGCGTTGTTTTGTAATTCAGTAAAGGGCGATGCTTTTCATTCAAAAAAATTTCGATCACTGCTCGAAGTTCAAAAAAGCGCTGAAGGACTTTCCCACAACTAAGCCAGCGTACGGCAGTATGATAAGGTAAGTCAGTTTCTCAATCTCTTCAATAAATTATCGAAATTGTCGGTGATTCAGCCCAAAAGATCTGATAAAATTAACAGTTGATATGACTGGTTTCAGAACGTCAGACATATCCAAACATTTTCCGCACAAAGACTGTTGATGAATATACAATGTAAGACTAATGGTTTTGAACCACCGTCATTTTCAGCTTTGACACAAGAGCGACCACTCCTTTATCTTTCCCACTCATGTTTTTGCCTCCATCAGTTGTAATACATTTCAAGTTTTTCCATCGAAGGTTCTTTTGGCCATTTCAACTCCTTTAAAAATATCTGTACCAGTAGTTGTGCCATGAATACTATACATATCAAGAAGTTCTTCGTGCACTTCATAGCTTTTATCTACTCCTCGAATATAAATCAACACCTGAGCAGTATCTGACACATCCGTTGACTCATCCAAGGCCAAAGAAAACCACTCAAAATGTCCATTTTTGTCGAACAGTTGAGAGGATATATTTTCAGCGATGTTTTCTACCCTTCGAGCCACAGTGTTTGCTGACATACTGACAGTTTTTAATAAATATACCTTTTCAGGGCACATTTCTTCGGCTACTGAAAATTATGCATTCTTTGATCATTTCTCCATCGGTGAATGGTTTTCCACGTTTGCAATTTCAAGAGCCACACGAAAGCTGGCACGAGTTGCAGCCTCTTGTTCAGTTTTGAGTTTTGTAAATGAAGATTGCTGCGATTTCAATCCGCGCTGCATAGCTTCGAATTTTTCTGTCCGCAAACTTCCTGTATATTTTGAGTAATTTTGAAAATGTTTTGTTTCATAATGACGTTTAATGTTATATTCTTTGAGAACGGCTATGCTTTCATTGCAAATCAAACATAGCGCCTTGTTACTGGACTCAATTACGAAATACTGAATGTTCCACTGATCTTTGAATTTTCTGCATTCACTATCAATTTTTCGCTTCTTTTCCATACTACTAATTCACACACAAAAGCAACAATTCAAATCAAAATACTGTTATAAAGATGTCTTAAACTTAAACACGCACAAACACGTTTTAAGGAGGTATGCAATATTTTATTTAACAACAGTGTCATAGGAACTGACTTGTGGTTGCGCCACTAGCCTTCTTATATATTCCAATTACTGCCATCTAGAAGTGAGTGGAAGACACCAGAACTTTCTCGAACCAACGAGATTATTCTGTACGTGCTATTAGCGCCATCTGTTAGCGATAGAAGGTACTACCTATTTCCGCTTGTGTCCACCAGATGTCGTGTCACGTTACTCCTCATGGCTCGTACTCTACGACTAATCTAGAAATTACAGATAATGACAGGAAAATTAATAATATGCAGTGTTGCCGTTTTGCGGACTTTAGTCCGATTTGCAGCCTTTTTTAAACGTTGTGTACTTTTTCGGACTTTTTTTTCATCAGTGGACTATTTCACTTCTTACCACCGGCAACAATGATAATATGGTTTTGGCCCTCGGAACTTACTGGAGTAATCAGTATGGCCCTAAGGCTGGAAAGTTTGGAGACCCCTGCTGTAGAAGAACACGATATAAAACTATTTATAAAATATTTTGCATAACGTTTGTTAACCCTGCAGCTGTAAATATCGAAATGGCTAGAAACGTGTTACAAACTCGTAAATTTCACTTTAAGGAATTATTCCGTTAGAATAGTCAGACAAGCCAAAGTTTAGGCGAGAATTTTGACTAATGGGAACCCGTATTTATGAGAGTTATTAATAACTTTGGGGTAAACGCGGTTTAGCTTTACTATATATACATATTTTAACGTAGTATACCCATAGCACACATTAAATTTATTTCAATGTGTATGTGTGTGTTTTCGAACGTTTGTTTTCTACAAGGGTGCTTATAATTTATTATGTTATGAACGTAATTAACGTTTTTAACGATTAATTCCAGTTTAATGCGGTTTGTGGATAATCCGTAATGCGTTGTTTGCAACATAATAACAGTTGTTGAACATATTTTACATTGATTAATTATACTATAATATTATTCTAAAAGTAGCAAATATTCTATTTTGAATTGCTATAGCCTCTACAAGGTGTTATAAACAGAGCGAGTCTCTAACTTGCAATAAATTCAATAGAACAGGAACAAGCTATTTTTTTGGAAAAATGATGAAATCTGTTGATTGGTATTTTTAGCCGCGCCATTTATATGAAAGATATATGTATACAGTGTGTCTCAAATTTGAACTATGACGTCGTAGATATATTTTTTAATCGGAACCCAAGTTATACGTAACTGTCCAATATCAAAATTTTCTTTCGATTGTCACAGGATGACATAACAGGGTAACTCTCTTGTGGGCTCCTGGACATTCGGGAATAGAAGGCAAAAAGTGGATAAGCTAGCGAGGCAGGGATCATCCACTCCATACTTTGACCCGAACCTGCCCTTGGAGTGACCAAAACCGCACGAGGGAAAACTAGGAAATATATCTGAAACAAACGCGAGAAATACTAGTCCAGAATCAGTAGAATAAAACGTGGAAAAAGCTTTCTAAAGGGTCCATCCAAAAGAACAAAGAAAGAACCAGACAAAGTAGGAAAAGACTTGGCACAACAGTAGGGCTGCTAACAGGGAACGATAACCTAGAAAGACACCTACAGAAGATAGGCTCATACACTGCGGATCCAAGTTGCAGGATATGCGATGAGGTGGAAGAAAAAGACAAGCATTATTTGGGCAACCGAAAATAAGTCCACAGGAATATATTAACCGACCTTTAGTGGGGTTATACGGATTTGTAGAAGAAACAAGACTAGTGAATGGATTGGTATAAAAGAAAATGGGAGATTAGGCACAAAAACCCCAGGAGGCTGCACTGCCTTCGGCAGTTCATCTAGGCGGCTCCAAAAAAAAAAAAAAACAGGATGACAACTGTTTGAAAGCTGTTATCCTGTTAGGCTATTAGGCTCGTTTAGAATGCTGATATCAACAAATTTTACAGGTTCTTTTTATGTTTGCCATAACATGAGCCGAGTGTGAATTTTGAATAAACAGAGTGTGACATTAAAAGGGGGGCTATGTATAAGTTAAGTTCCGTTTTAAAAATATCACCGATAACCTCCTATCCAAAATATAAACTGATACTACTGATAAAACTAAATAAATATTTCTTTTATAGAAAAAAAGAGCAACTATAACTACCAAACAAAGGACCCGAGTCTTTTTCCAAAAAATAACTTGTTTTTAGTTTATTAAATCGTTTCCAAGTTAGACACTCACACTGTATAACGTTAAATGGATAGCTTTCTCGCTTTTCTATATTTTCTTTTTTGTTTTTACTTTTATCGTTTAACAGACCAAATTCTTATGCATTAGAATGTCATTTAAAATTTCTTAAAGGTATTATATTTGTAGGTAAATCGCAAAAACTCCTTTTGTCAGTGAACCTAGTTTTTGATTGTGTACTTTAAACCTCGACACTAATAGGGTTTCTTTTCTTTGACTACATTTCAATCAAATCTTAACCTGTGGCCGATATTTACTTATAAAGAATACCTTAAAAAAACCCTTTTATGGTACGTTCCACAAGAATTCGTTGATTTCTCGTTTTACCTGCTACTGTTATTCGTAAAACTTAATATACTTTGGGTGATTACTTTAAAGAGTGATATTCCGAAATTACTACAAATAATGAAATGAATAAATAATTATAAAATACTTAAAAGTTTTAATTTGTTAAAATACATATTTTCATATTACCCTGTGGATTATAATTTACTTACATATTTTGAATCCATCGATTTATGCAGTAAGTTCACGTTGGGTGTAACATACCTAAAACAAAAAAAAAATATGTTTAGAAAACCAAAATAAGTATACAATAAACTTTTAATTAGTATATACAGCGTGTCCAAGATAAGGAGGGCCAGTATGGGGATCTCCGAATCGGTAAGAGATAGTTGGGTAGTTTAAATTTGGCAAAGTTGCGTATTGGGGAGCTCAATAATATACCGTTATAAAATTAAACTTCTAGAAATATTGCCGACACACTGAAATTTCCGATTTTCGTTTTTATTTTCTTACTAGTGTATATCATAAATTAGAAAAAATTTAAAGATACATATTTTTTCAACTTTTTGCGCTTTATCCATTGGCGAAGTCAAAAATTTCTTTCGACGTTTTTTTCGCTAAACCATCATCAACTTTATTTTTTTAAATACGGCTCTTCATTGCCTATTTAATTTTTTGGAAGAAGTTTTAATCCCCATTACAATGATGTATAACACTTAATATTTTTCTATTAAATAAACATATTTACCATAAGAGACAATGAGTAAGACACGGAACGCACATAATTTCTTATAGAAGTGTTTCAGATTTGTTAAATAAATATTAAGTGTAATACATTTTTGGTATTGGGATAATAAGGGGTTCAAAAAAATTAAATAAAAAACCCAGGGTCGTATTTAAAAAAATAAAGTTGATTATGGTTTCGAAAACAAACGTCGTAAAAAATTGTCCTCACCAATACATAAAGCACAAAAAGTTCCAATTAGAATTTTGCTAAAAATAAAGAAAGGTATTGTAATAACTCGTTCTTCAGGACATAAATTAGTAGTAATAAGATGATAACGCATAAGACAAAAATGTAAGCTTCAGGGCGACTTCTCTTATGATTATACAGGGTTTAGAAAACGGGAAAAGTTAACATTGAAAAGTTAAAAATCATAAGCACAATATAAATTATGCGTATTGCGAGGATTAAAAATATAAAACATTTTCATTATTTGGTTTAAGTTTTAAGTTAAAAGTTAATTTTTTATTAAAAAAATACATAATTCTAGTTACTTCTGACCTGTCGTTCTTCTTTAAAACTGAGAATTTTTTTTTAATATGCAGGACATTATGTATTTTTAAATTTAATACTGCGATGTTGGTACTAAGCTGCTTAGAAACGGTTGAATCTATATAAAAATAATTTTAAAAATGCTATCTGTTAGTTAATAATCTAATAAATGTATATTTACAAAACTTTTACCCCCATGTTTGAAGTAGTAAAGGCTTAAGACAGCCGTTTAAAATAATTCCTTGACGAGAGAATCGTTTGTTCTTAGGTAAACCAGCTCGACTTGTTAATTACGCGGATTAATCCAATAAAATTAATTCCTAATTTCCCAAATTAATGAACTGCATTTACAGCTGAAGTAACAAATCATATTTAAAACAGATTTAACGACATATTTAATAATAAGTCATGCTAGATCTTGCGACTGCTTTTATGGTTAAAGACATAGAAAACAAACCAAACATAATCTGTTTTAAAATGTGAATCACTGAAGACACTCACGGTACGTTAGTACTTAGGCCTTCAATCATTGTGGACTGCCCCAAAATAAAAATAAACAAGAAATTAAGTAATACATTTATAGTCACAGCAGCATCGAAAAGCTCGGATTTGTCTTTTAAAACAAAAATTTTTTCTTTCCTACCAATATACACCCTAACTATCAAATTAGACCTTGCTTGAAATAATGTCTCTATGTCTAAAAAATGGCGTCTCCCAAAACTTTAAACATTTTGATTCCATTCAAAAAGAATAGTTTGCTCCCTTAATGACCCTATCTTTACAAGATTTAAGAAACCCATAACTCCTTTATAGACGTTTTTACTGCTCCTGCTTTGAGAAATTACCCAATTTTTTCCCTAAAAGCTCTCAGGAGAGCAACATGGAGGGCCACTATCATGTATTTCGTTATAGTTCATCTGTAAATGCCGTATTTTTCGTTCCTGCATCTAAAGTGTCTATACTGCGAAACTTGCTATCTGCAAAGGACTCGCTTTTCTCTTCAAATCTCAAAAACCAAGAACAGAGATTTAGGAGGCAAGGCAAAAAAAGAAATTTAATGTGTTTTTGGATCAAAATACATTTTATTCAAGAAGCCCATTTTTATTTACCTTCTATACAAACCCGAAATTTTATTTTAACAGTTTTTAAATTTATGAAAATTAAACATATTTATCCAAAAGCAGCATTTTCCAAAACCTGGCTACATTCCATTATGTTTATAGTTAGATCTTATTTCTTGATTTCTTAATTAAAAATAAACTAATACGAATCCACAAGGTTGCCTCTTAAAATATGGCAGCAAGTAGTTTTGATTGAAATTGAATTATTTTATTCTTTTTCAACAATCACTAATGGGGAAACGTAAATCGGTACGCCTCCGCGCCTAATAGGTGCAAATTTAAGGATTGGACGCCCTGTAGAATGACTATTGATATTTGAGATACTAGAATAACAAAAATATACACAAGTTTTATTACAATAAATCACAACACTACGTTAATACGCCAATGGGGCGTATCAACAATTTCAAAATAAATTTTTCCCTTGACAAATAAATTCAATGTTTGCTTACTTTTAACAATATTCCAGAAAGAAGAAAGGTTTGAAATTGCTCTTTAACTAGGCACTGACAGCGTTAATTCATTGGTCAAGAGCAAGAGGTTAGAAAAATTAAACGTAACTTATTTTCTAGTTACAACATCAGCTGTTCACAAATTTATGAAATCTTAATTAACTCAAGAAATCGAAGAAAGATTTACTTTAAATTAGCAAGAAACTTATTTAAATTTCTTTGAAAAACCGAAACGCCTTTTGAAGTCTATGAGGCGTAAGCCTATCGACGTTACTGCAAAATTTAAGATTGTTTTTTATAACTATAAAAGTTAGAAAGATTAAAGTCATTCACTAATCACTTTTTCTCTAATCACCACTGCCGTTAACTTCTGCCCTGGAACATAATTTTAATTTCAATCACCACTTTACATTACCTTGGAACTTTACGTAAACATGTTAAATTAGATTTGACACAAAGAAATACTTAAGTTGCTTTACTTAGCTGAGAAATCTACACCTCGTACAAAACCTTATAATTTTATTTGGTTACATAGAAAAGATGTGATGCCATTTTTCGTGTGCTAACACTGAGAAAGTAGTATAAGCTACCATGAAAACTGATATTCCATCAAATTATTAAAATAGAAACATTTGGGTGAATTTTTCGAAAATGCTATAGAAATTTTTTACGTTCTTAACGTAATAAAATTAGAAATACTTGGGTAGCTTTACTTAGCTAAGAAATTTACACCTCGTACAAATCCTTATAATTTTATTTGGCTACAAAGAAAAGATATGATAGCCAGTTTTCTTGTGCTAACACTGAGAAAGTAGGATTAGCTCCCATGGAAACTGAAATTTCATCAAATTATTTAAATAAAAACAATTCGGTAGATAACCTGAAAATGCTATAAAATTTTTTTACGTTCTTTACGTAATAAAATAAGAGAACTTTCCAGCCATGGTTAACTTCACCAAACACACTGTCTGTCCCCGGTCTCTCGACGCAAGGACCATGCCATCAAAACCCTTCTTCTTTTTTTTTGTGCTTGTTTTCTGGCGGGCAAAATCTCGAGCCTTTATTAGATGCACTATATCAATACGAGTTTACGAAACCATGCCGACGCAACGGATTTCTTTGTTTGCCTAGTTATTTTTAAAACGGTTAGGGAATTTTTAAGAATTATTTAAATTTGTCAAGGCGTTATGGTCACTATTAAAAGGAAAATTTACTGTTTAAATTTAGATTTTTATTATTTTGTTAAGATTTAGAAGGAATGTTTGCGCACTTGTGGCTATAGAGTTTGCAAGATGTGTTTATGCAATAATCACATTTAGCTGTGGATAAAAAATTATTCAATTGACAGAAAAATATATATATATATATATATATATATATATTATATATATATATATATATATATATATATATATATATATATATATATATATATATATATATATATATATATATATATATATATATATATATATATATATAATATATATATATATATATATATAAAGGTCTTAAAAAAGTTTGAGTTGCCATTCCTTACTTTTCCGCAATCTAATGTCAGCCAGGTGTAAATAGGTATAACTTTGTTTATTTTCTACGCCCATAATGTACCTTTTAAAATATAAATCAAATTAAAGGTTTTTTACCCGGTAAAATACAGTTGCCTAAAAAGGGCTACAAATAGTAGTTGTTAACTGTTGAAGATAGGGAAGAATTAGACAAAGTATCACAGCGTTAACAAACAGAACGCTCTATGCTAACTAGTTGGGCATCCTATTTGGCGACGTATTCGCAATTTGTTTAAAAAGATGGACAGTTGGCATAGTGTGTTCTTGTCTGATGGTGCAATAACTTTGTCTCGTTCTTACGTATCTTTAACAGTTGTCATCAATTATTTGCGAGCACCTTTACCCAGGAAAATATATTCCATCATGTAGTAAAAAATAATTTAATTTAAAACATAGGTAATGAACGTAGAAACTGAAAATTATACCTGTTTACACCTGGCATGTCAGCCAGGTTGCAACCAAGTGAAAAATGGCATCTCAAACATTTTAAGTCTACATATCCCCTAACATCATTTATTGGAGAACACCAGGTATAATTTTATAGCTAAACAGGGACTGTTAATGTCTTACTTTGGGTAAAAAATTCTAATTTCCTTCTACAAAGACGCCTCTTAAGTAATAATTATTATTTGTTCCTTGATCGTCCATCTTCGAACCTGATAATGACGTAAACGTGTCTTCGACATCCCCCATCTTGAAACAATTAGATATTGGGAAAACATTTACCCTGATTAATAGCGATGTTCCGTCGGACATCGTTTTACAGGGTCTGGGTTTGACGTCAAAGTTCTGCTAAAAGCAGAATTTTTAAATCGGCAGTCAGTAAATTATACTGGGTGATTCAGACCTTATGTTTTTTTTCTTAAATAACGGCAATATGTCCACGGATAACTATCTGTACTTTAATAAAAATAAAATAAAATAAAAAAGCTATCTTATATAATTTTTCCAGCTAATTCAGAAAATAATAACTGTTCCGTCGGACATCGTTTAACAGGGTCTGAGTTTGACGTCTAAGTTCTGCCAAAAGCAGAATTTTTAAATCGGCAGTCAGTAAATTATACTGGGTGATTCAAATCTTATGTTTTTTTTCTTAAATAACGATAATATGGCCACGAATAACTACCTGTACTTTAATAAAAATAAAATGAAATAGCTATCTAATATCATTTTTTTAGCTAAATCAGAAAATAGTAACTGTTCTGTCGGACATCGTTTTACAGAATCTGAGTTTGACGTCAAAGTTCTGCTGAAAGCAGAATTTTTAAATCGGTAGTCAATAAATTATACTGGGTGATTCAGATCTAATGTTTTTTTAAATAACGGCACTATGGCCACGGATAACTACCTGTACTTTTATAAAAATAAAATGAAATAGCTATCTTATATCATTTTTTTAGCTCAATCAGAAAATAGTAACTGTTCTGTCGGACATCGTTTTACAGAATCTGGGTTTGACGTCAAAGTTCTGCTGAAAGCAGAATTTTTAAATCGGTAGTCAATAAATTATACTAGGTGATTCAGATCTAATGTTTTTTTTTAATCGAGGCAATATGGCCACGGATAACTACCTGTACTTTTTTAAAAAATAAAATGAAATAGACATCTTATATCATTTTTTTAGCTAAATAAGAAAATAGTAACTGTTCTGTCGGACATCGTTTTACAGAATCTGGGTTTGACGTCAAAGTTCTGCTGAATGCAGAATTTTTAAATCGGTAGTCAATAAATTATACTGGGTGGTTCAGATCTAATGTTTTTTTAATAACGGCAATATGGCCACGGATAACTAAGTACTTCCTTTTTCAACATTAGGCAATTTAAATCGGTTAAAATTTTAGATCGTATTTACGATACATAGATAAAGAGAACTAAAAAAGGGCTACGACTCATTTTAATTATGGTGGTAATTAGGGGTTTTTTTTCGAATATTTTTGCACTCAAAAATTTTTGTTCTTACCTTATTATAATCATAATCATGCCTTTTTTTAAGAAATGGCTTTGCAAATGCTTTAAAAAAATATATTATTAGTTTTTCTAAAAAAACGTAGATTTTGCGTTATTTGCCTTTGAAACTCTAAAATTTTATGTTTGATGAATAACAGCTAACCTTTAACAAACCACAAGTTGGTTTGTATTGATCCCACAGCAATTAAAAAAAAACATTTTATTTGTTTTCTTTAAAAGCTACAATTTTGTTATTTACAGTTTTTTGATAAATTGCATACTTATGATGTTATTTGCAAAAAAAACAATTAAAAACGTTGATTTAATCGACGAAAAACTATAACTTTCGATCGCGAATAACTGTAAAAGTATGAATTTTACAAAAAAAAACACATAAAACATTTTTTGTTAAAAAAATATTTTCTATTGATTCCTGTGTTCAAAATATTTTTAAAAATCACCCCCGAGATGGTTTGGTAACCACCCCCAAGGTAAAGGCGCTCTTCGGCATGATATAGATTTTTATCCTTGGATTATTCCCTACCTACTGTCAAAATTTCAAGTCATTCTGTGAATTTGGAAAAAATTCTAGGCAAAATGGTTTGCTTCCTGGACTATAAACAAGCAGACATGCAAACTAAAAGATCCCAAAACACTGTCAAAAAGTAATTTATTTTCTGGTCTTGTTAGTTATAATACTAAAAGTGTAAGGTTTTTAAAAGTGGTGACATAGAAACCTATCTAGGACATTAACAACACGCTTTAAAAAACCCAATTTTAATAGTATTTGTTAACAATCTATATAATAAGTCGATTTCGACAAAAGAAAATTCGATGTTTGTTTGGATTCGTTCATAAATTCAAAATATTAAAATAAAAATAAACCAATATTCCATTTTGGGATTGCCAATAACATTATTTTCCATCACGAAATATAGTGGGTAATACTCGTTTGGAAAACATTTTTGTTTGTAGAGTATCATTTGCTTTATAATCCCTAGCGAAAACCGTAATCCATAATATTTTTACGATAAATTGAAATATTGCTGTTTCTCTGCCAGTTTGCTGGGTCTGATCTGTTTGCGTTTGTTATATTTTCATCAACTTTTTAGCAGTTAGGCTAATATTTACCTGTATACTTTGGCAAAGGGTACGTAAGCAATATTTAATTTTTGCAATTTAGGCTTAATTAGCACTGAATAACCTTTTAAAGAGGCAAAAAAGCAATACAATATAACTATTTCCTAAGTATTACATTTATTATACAGGGTGTATTACGACGAACTGTGGCGATTTATGGAAAACTCATTATGAGGTAAGTCTTAAAAATTTGGTGGTATACCAACCAACAAGATGGTGATACTTCCGGTTACACCGGAAGTGGGTGTCAACTTTCTTGTTTTAAATGTAACACCTCGTATATTATACGTTTTTGGATTCTGCATAAAAATTCCAGACAAATTTCCTATATAATGTCCTAAACTTAAGTTATATTTAGGTTTTTATGTCAAAAATGACGTATGCAGGGTCTAGAATAACTGTCAATTTTTCCTACAGAGATACTTTTATTATTTAATTTGGATTAAAATTATTATTGAAAAGGTCGCACTTTATTATATTTTAATTGTAATTTAATACCTATAAATACAGGGTGTTCAAAAAATGAGGTTAAATATTAAAGTAAGAAAAATGAAAAAAAAATTCAAATGGAAACTCCTATTTTTTTTTATTAGGGAGGAGATAAAGAGCGAAGAATAGCATTTTGTTTTGAAATGATGGAAAGAGCAAATAACGGTAGGAATAATAAAGAAATATTTGTTCTGCCGGTGAATGTACATTCACCCTCAACAATGAACCAAATATTTAGAATTGCCAGTATTGGAGCCAAGAAAATGAACATCGCTTTATTAATACTCGGACACAATATCCCCAAAAAACAAATGTATTCGTGGGAATTATCGGACACCATATCATTGGACCTTTTTTTATTTTTTTATGGACTATAACCTGATAGCAGAAACCTATTTGGACTTTTTTCAAAATCAAAGTGGACCCGCCTTGAAAGGATTTGTTCGGGAAGATCAAATGATCTGGTACGAAATGGATGGTTGCCCCGCCCATAATGCCCGTATGGTTAGAGAGTACCTGAAAAATACTTTTAACGGCAATATTATTGGTCCACGGTACCGGATACTTCGGCCAGGCAGGTCACCGAATGACTTCTTTTATGGGGTCACTTAAAAAGTGTCATTTATAAAAGTGTAAAATTTGAGAATCTAAACCAGCTACAAAACGCTATTTCGTTAGAATGTAATAAAATTTCGCAATATCAACATAGCAACGTTAGAAATGAATTTTATGATCGATTGGGAGATTATTTAGCTGTTATTGTGTTTTATTTCATTTTATTTTTCCACACCTAGTAAAATATTCAGTTCAGTTCTCTCTTTTTTCGGATCTATTTTTGATCTTCTGAATTAAACATTTACAATTATTTATTGCGATGGCTTTGGACTCGAATTTACTGACAATACGTTTAATGGTTGAAATGGACCATATAGGCTTGATGGGAAAATAAATTGAAAATATTTCGGATATGGTTTAATTAAATTCTAGTATGCTAAAATTATTTTTAATGATCGATAGTAATAATTGTTATAAGTTAAACTTAATGGTTATATTAAATAAAAGGTTTGATAAAAAAAATAATGTAATGGTTGTGAGATTGATGAAACGAAAAAAAAACATTTTTTGTATTCGGCTGTACGTCAGATTTGACAAAGCCTTATAACAAATTGTTTACCATTGGCTGGTGTCTGTTTGGTTTTATCTTAACCGAAAATTTGGTAATTTTGCAATTACATTTAATTGAATAATTCAAGATTCGCTTATTCAAAATTTTTTGAAACTTGGCACGAGGGTTTGTCAGATTGGTCTTTTCAAAAAGTTATTTTACATTTTTTCTGTAAAATTTACAGGGGAGCCAATAATTAACCCCCTTAAAATATACATGGGATTGCCTATGTTCTGCTCGGCGATGCACCACCCGGTATATTTCAGTTTTGCGTCATCATATTTTGATTTTCGATATTGTTCGAAAACCAAAAAGTATCCTCATCTTGATTTTTTATTACCAATAGTTTAACATAGGCAGAATATTTTTAGAATTTTTTAAAGGTTTCTGGCAAAGGTGAGAAAATAGGTTAACTTTGCGGTTACTCTTTACGTTCTTAAAAACACAAGTTTAAATTTAATAGCAGTTTGCATTTTTTTTTTTAATTTAGACACCGAAAAATTATGATTATTTAAAAAATTGCTTTACGAAGTTGTTTCTCATTACCCCTTTTATTTTTTTATAGTCAATAGCCAATTATTTAAAAAAATGTCTAAAAAAGAACCACCTGCGGATACACAATATATAAAAAATAGCACCCCTTTCTTAAATTTTATTGTAACTACACAAAAATACATAAGCTTTAGGACTTTAATGCTGAAATTAATAAAATTAGGAAGTCTAATCGTAAAAATTATTTAAGTCGTATCTATATAAGATTTCTATTGATAGCGCCCAGTATTAACTAAGTGGCAAGTTATTTATTCCCAAATTCAATTAGATACCCACATAGCAAACAATTTCCGGTGCTCCCTATATTTATTACCCACGCTTAAATCATCGCAGTATCTCCAAAATATATCTTGACAAATATTAATTGGTTAATACCGTAATACTGGGCGCCACCAAATTAGACCTGCAACTAAATGAGCTCTGTTTTTCTCAGAAGTATACATTTTTAATTAATGGCAGTATCAACACGGTTGGCTATATTAATGATTGCCATTTATCTCCGGAAATTTCCTCTTTAAGTCTTGACGATATTTTTTCTCAGGTCATTAACTGTTCTTTGTTCTGCTAATGAAAGATGGGCAATATTACATTTTTTTTTGAAAAAACAGACGGCTTTTGCTAAAATTTGTCTTTTCCGCAATTGTTTTAACTACAACAAAAATATGAATAAGCATACAAGTGATTGTTTGACAATGAGCAAAAAAATAGTTATTATTTCATATAACTTTGACAAAAAAAAGGTATAAAAAAAATAATACAACCAAAATAAAAGTTTCTAGCTAGTTTCAAATTATTTTAAACAATTGTCAAAGTTTATTATTTAAAAAATTGATGCTATTAGCCGTTACTATGTGATTATTAATCATCATGAAGAACACTGATAAATAAAACTACTTTTTTTTTTTTTTAGCACTAAAATATATTCACAATTATTGTTACTGCAGTTTCAACTCGCTCAACTCGTTTCAACGCTTAGCTTTTCAATTAATCTATCCAAAAATTAAAGATCAAGAAAATAACCAAAAATATGTATCCTTAAATAGCCAACACTCTATCCAAACACAATATTAAAGTTGCTTTTAAATCTCAGAACAATATATCGAATATTATTTATAACGCTAAAGATAAAACCAACAAATTTAATAAATCAGGAGTTTATAAGTTGAAATGTTCAGAATGTGATAACTTTTATATAGGACAAAGCGGTAGGAGCATAAAAACTCGCTATTTAGAACATTTTAGATCATATAGACTACAAAAAACAGACTCTACTTTTGCTAATCATTATTTAGAACAAAAACACAAATTCCCTAATTTAAATAATATAGATGCTAATGCAAGACGTTTTTCGGGGTTTAAGTTTAAATTTCGTGATTTGATTTTAATTTTCGGTTGGTATAGTGGCATCAAGTGGAAACGCTGTATGCCATACATGCGCCTGGACGCGCAGACCTTTTTCGACCTCTCTGCAAAAATATGTCGTGCTAAGAGCAGTTCTCGTGGTCGTTGTCGCAATTTTCGCTAAAATTCTAAGTGCCTAGAAGCCATAAAATCCCATGATTTGTTGAATGGTTTCGTGTGGATGTCCTGGACATTAAAGCTGCAACGGAGGGCCCTTCCATCGACTGGATTCATTACAAGTTGGAATCTGGTAAGTTTTCGTTTGAGCCACTCGTTCGCCATTTTTCGCATTTGTCGTTTCTCGTTTAAAAATGTATAATGGTAGGTGTAACGCCTAAATAAAGAATAAATACAGTCCACTCAACATCTTTCATTAATTACACCACCTTATAACAATAGAAATATTACACTATTCAACCAAGGGCCATAAATTAAACTATCTTGAATCCCTAGAAATATACAAAGGCAATAAAAATAATAATGTACATCTGCTTAATGACCAAACCGAACTTGTATTTTCCCCGCTATTTACTGTCGCCAAACCATAATAAACTGTTAATTGCTCCACCGCTTCCTAAGAACATATTTACCACTTAGAGGTATAAATTCACCTTATTTTTGTATTGATACCTTTAGTCTGAAAAAAATTTTGTTTGAAAATGACTCTGTGAGTTGAAACTGCAGTAACAATAATTGTGAATATATTTTAGTGGTAAAAAAAAACATAGTAGTTTTATTTATCAGTGTTCTTCATTTATTATTTAAGGTCATACTTTTTTAAACATTTATTAAACTTTTGTAATACTAATGACAGTGGGCCTTATCAAAAGCTAACTTTATTTTGTCACACCCCAAAAACAATTTAAAAGGTAATAAGATAAATAAAATAAAACAAAATATGGCTTATACATCAATTACGGTAAAAATTAAAAACAATACAATCAAGGAAAGATATTTCACATTCCACATTTATACATCAGTTTTAAAATTAGAAAAAAATATTGAATTTTTTGTACATACCTTCAGAACGCACATAACATATTTGATGGAGGTATGTACGGAAAATTTAATATTTTAAATTTATTGGAATTTTAAAATAAATAGATGTAAGAGTATCTCAAATATTGCCCTTAATTGAATTGTATTGAACTTTTAACCTTATTATTGCAAAATGTCATATTTTATTTCATGTTATTTTATTTGTTTTTAGAATATGACAAAAGTCAGTTTTTGATAAAGCCCACTAAGCACTAAAAGTAAAATATTTTAGTTTTTGGAACATAAATTAGTATCTAATTATAAAATAATGCGTAATTTTGCTTATAATAGTTATATGTTTAAAGAAACTGAATTTTGCTGTAATTTTGCAGTCTTTTTATAACATTTATTAAATAAAATAAAATAATCCTAATTTACCAAATGTAAGTACATATTTTTAATATATCCATATAAATTATCAAAGAATCCATAGCAACCAACTAATTCTTTATGCATCTATCTAATTTTTTTGGAACGATTTTTTTAACCAAATTAAGAAAATTTTCACCGGATTCTGATGATGATTTTACCAGCATCGATTATCAAGCAGCAGAAATAGCAAGTATAGATCTCCTGTCCAATGAAATCTCGTAAAAAGAATTTGTTATGTTTTAGAGCTGGTGTCAAAGTAAGGGGTAAAGTCTTTTAAGAAAATATTTTTCTGCCTATTTTTTATTTTCAAAAATATAAACCCAATACATTATGTTAAATACTCTTATACCAAAATGTATCATTAAGTTACTAAAGAACTTAGATTTAAGCAAGTTTTTTAAAGTGATGGACTACCTTAAAAAACAAAGCGTTGGTTTTAGACCCAAAATAGCTAAAGTCTTTTTAAAAGAAGAAATATCAAAATTCATAGATGAAGCGCCAGATGATACTTATTTACATATAAAATGGCTACGATTTTTGGCTTAGCCGACAACATAACATAGGCGATTTTTTATGAACTATAAACACGGAGTGTGTACAGTATAATATATCGGCATTAATACCTTCGGAAAAATGCCATCGGGAAAATAGGGCCTAACTTTTTCCTAACCCGGAATTGTATAAGGGATGCATTTTGCCGGTCCTCTGCAACATTTTCCAAAAGGCCGGAGAACAAATATCCAACACTAAACGTCTTGGAGGCTGGAAGTCTACATCAGTCGCTGAAGGATACCTCGAGAATTCAACAAATTTTAGAAAAGATATTTTAAGCAAAATACTCAATTTTACCAAAACACCTTCCACTATCCAGAAACAACCGTCAATGCCATCTTTCAATGTACTAAACCTTTCGGTTCAAGAAACTACTTCCATAGATGCAAAAGATTGGCTCATCAAGAACCCAACGCCGCCGCCGTCAACAGTTTCTACAGAAAAGCAACTCGCGTCAGCAATAAATTTGCAAAAGGCGACCAATTGCACTTTTACTATAAATGTTGATAATAATAATTAGTGTATAAATTTCTTTGTTAATAATATTTTAATCATAAATCTTTAAAATTATGTTGGTTTTTTCTCCCGCTTGTAAAAAAATATTGTTTCTAACACTTGTGGAAAGTAACTTTTCCGCTCTTGGCTGTTTACGGCAGCCGCGTGCAGAAAAGTATCACTTTCCGCATTTGTTAGGAAAATAACTATTAGGTTATTTGACAGACATTACTGATTTTTGAAAAAGTGTTTTTAAATATCTCAGTAAAATCCTATTTCTTTAATTTTTTTACCACCCTGTATATATAGAAAAATTAAAAAGTCCGTTCTACAAAAATGGGAAGTAATAAATTTGACAAAAAAGAACACATTAGTATGACTTTAAAACAACATTTTTTAATGGTATAATTATTAAAGAAATAAAAATTAAATTATTTTAAAAAAATTGAAAATATATATATCTGGTACATAAAATTAGTAATTTAGGAACTTTTACTGTTCTGTATAAAATAACATTTTAAACAAATTTTATATAACAAGTTACCGGTGTATTATTCAAGGAGAAACCCAAAAAGTACCGTAAAATATTCAGATTTACCGTTTTAAAATTATAAAATTTCCATCTCACAAAATACAATGACATTTCAACACTTACCATAAATAGCCTTTCAGAAAACCTTTTAGCGAAATTATGACACTTCTTTTGTTCGCCTCGAATCACTGTTGCCTTTTTGTATATATTCAAAAACAAGCAGCCCATTTCTAAACTTTTTCACCTTTCCGCTTAAAGGAGCCTATTCTGCGAATTTGTAAGCAATTCGGTCTTTATGTCAGACCATCAAGGCATCGAAATCGGAATTTGTTCTAGAGCATGTGACAAAAAGGGGCTGTTAAAAACTGCCGTTTGTGCAAAAAGGTCCTCTGTGGAAATGAATAGGAATTGCGTTACAGAATCCATTAGTGTAATTGCTATTACTTTCAAGAAGACCTGGCAGGGCCTGATTTCGAGAAGTACGCTGACGTAATGGAGACAGTTTGTAATAGTGTTTTGGTTGAATATTTTAACCTGTTTAAAAAAGGATGGAAAACGTTTGCTAGCGAATGCAATATAAATTGTAAATATATACAATACGTTTATATTGTCTGTTTACGAAAAGAAAATTTCTGATATCAAAAGAGATTGAGTTAAGCCAACTTGGTTATTTTTAAAATTGCTTAGAATAGCAGGTAAAGTGCGACAAATTTTGACAGCTGTCATCCTATTACGATGGTTATATGTTCTGTTTTTATATTTGTTGAGAGCAACACAAAGTAATGTAAATAAATTTAAATATTGATCATTTCATAAGTAAAATAAATATTTGAATAAAATAGATATTCCAGGAAGATGTTAGGCCTAATTCAATCTGCCTTCCTAATGACGTACCGACGGCCATTATTTGTCAGACCAATTAGGTTTGATTACTGTCTACCTGTGATAGTCCTTATTTGACAAACTAATAATCTTTCTAAATGTCCAATTGCGTAGTTCTTATTATTGTTACAGTGTAATAGTGTTACTGTTACCAAACTGGCTTGTTAAAAAATTTGCTTTAATGACTAGAGTTGGAAAAGCGACAGTTTACAGAATTCTAAAACAAGAAAACGAGGAAGGTATAGCGTCACCAAAAAAGCGGCCTGGCGAAAAAGAACTTCAGATAACTGATGACACAAAGCAAGCAATTAGACGTATTGTACATGGTTTCTTTATGAAAAAAAAATCCCGACTGTGGATAGTATTTTTCGAGCTGTCAGAAATCATCCGGAAGTGCCAGAAATAAGTATGGTAAAACTATGAAGAATTTTAAAGGGCTTGAATTTCCAGTGAAAGAAGTTCCCAAGAAATTCTTTGTTAATAGAAAGTGGAGAGATAGTTCAATGGAGAAGAGATTATTTGAAAAAGATAAAAAGGGCTCGTTCCGAAGGAAAAGCAATATATTATCTAGATGAGACCTGGATAAATGAGGGATATACGCTAAAGATGGGAATATTACAACTGCTTGCCAGGCTTTTAATAAAGGACTTTTCACGGGTTTATAACCTCCATCTGGAAAGGGACGAAGATTAATTATTATTCATATTGAAAGCAAGAATGGTTTTGCAAAAGGAGGTCTTTTATTGTTTGAATCTAAAAAAACCGGAGATTATCACGAAGATATGAATTCTGATGTATTTGAAGACTGGTTTTCGCAGATGACCGACTTAATACCAGAGGGTTCTGTTATTGTAATGAATAACGTAAGTTCCAAAAAATACTTAAAACCTTTTTAACAAACACCAGTTCAATCCACCAGTCAAATAAATCATAGCAGAAAAACATGTTCGAGTCAGAGTCAAACAAAAAAAATGTTAACCATATTTGTAAGCAAATCAGAATTAATTAAACCTTAAAAACTGTCATTATTTTTATAAAAAGGTTCTTCCTTAAAATGAATAGCAAAAGAAATCATTAAGCGTAATTGTTATTATCAGCAAGAAGATCTGGCATTGCCTGATTTCGGGAAGGACGCAGGGATAATGACAACATTTGTAACAAAATTTCGCATTACGGTCGTTTTTGAAAACATAGGGAAATTCTTGTTAGGAAATAACATATAAAATAAAGACATATAAAACCTTAAATAAATTAAATTGTTAAAATTTGGTATGAAATTAAATAAAACGGAATTGTTGCTGTACGAGGGGATTGGAACAGAAATGGCGCCCCCACCATATGTGACGAAGTATACAGGGGTTTTCACTCCTTGCGGCATTGTTCAGGGTGGCGTCTTTTTAATGAATTTTCATAGTATTCAAAAAATTAGAAGGGATGGAGCAAATCTGATGACACATTCTCGAGTTCGATTTTCGAAACAACTGCATCGGTGAAAACAGATCGCGGCTAACTTGATTCGTCTTGGAGGTATAAGGTGTTTTACAAATTTTGACGATATCAGCATACCTTTGTATCTCGGTTGTTGGTAAAGATAGAAAAAAAGTAAAAAGCGAGTTTATGTAGAAATTAACGTAAAATCCAGTGACATGCCTAATTTTTTATCGATGACAGTTTAAAAAATATATTGCAAAGTTGTTCTTTTTTAAATAAGACCCAGTATATCCTTTTACTATTCGTTTCAAAATAAAATAACCTTATTTTTAGTACTACTTACCTAATATTAATTTTTTAAAAAATAGTTACTTTTTGTTTAAAAAAATATAGATAGTTCAACATAAAATAAATATTGGCTAAAACTGGTAAGAAGTTGTGATATAAAACAATTATATCTTTGTAAAATTTAAATAAAAATACTGTTAACTTCTGAAGCAATAACTATACCCAGCTTGCCTCAGAAGAAAGTCGTAGATACAGATATAAAATAAATGCTTAAAAAAGTTAATTTGCTTTTTGCAAAAAGATTTTTGTCAACATTAGAAAGTGTCATTAGTGGTGGGAAATTTTATTTTCTACAAATAGTCTTTCCACACACTTTTTCTAAAAATGAATGGATTTTAATATACTTTGTAATTTTTAAAATAATGACAAATTGACCCAGTTCTAAAAAACGCAAGCTTTAATTTAAGATAGAGTCAAGAACCATAATCAATTGTTATTGTCAATAGCATACATAGGAGTCTTACAATACTCGTAGTACATTATCAATCCCATTAATTTGGTACGGGAGTACCTTATTACATGGGATAGTCTAATACCGACCTTAAGACCCACACTCTAAACTGCCAGTCTCCGGAATATCGGTACGATAATCCATTTATACTTTAAATATCTTAATTGTTATTTAAAGTTAGTCGTAATGTACGTCAGATCGAGATCCATCTTCTATAGGGGGTCGTGAAGCGAAATAACCTTACTACCTTAACGATATAATGCTGTCCTTAATGATATGATGTTTTGGTTCTATAAATAATGGTAATGTTAAGAAATAGCAATTTTAATATTTTTTGCACTGGATCCTATTTTTCTATAATTTACAATAAGGTCAAAATTAGTTTTTGCTTGTAAATAAGTTTTCATTAAAATTGGTTTTTATAAGAGACGAATGATGAAGGAAATCTTATTATGACTAAATAATAATCTAATATTTAACAAACATATAATAATGAAGTCTACGTCTCGTGTCATAAACTTTATCCGCGTGAATAACAGCCATTACATGCATGTAGCATACTATACTATTAAAATCAACCTCGAGAACGTTATAACGATTATTTTATATCCAACCATGTCTTTTATATGGGAAATATTAAATGGTATTACAAGTCGAATATGTTTACCTTTTTGTTTAATATAAAAAAAGATAACCGGTGAATAATGAAATCATTATTTACTAGTAAATAATGGATTATATTATTACTTAATAAACCCATGTATAATAAAGAGATAATAAATAAGTCATAATTAAAAATGTTTAAATAGTAGAAATGTAACTTTGAGAGTTTCTCTTTACACACACATTTTGTTGACTTGTCCTAAGAGAAAATCTATTTAAAAAAGACACACAACTTTGCGTGTAACAGTTATTATAGGTAAAACTATTTTTTTTTGTTTGATGTCACCAATTAATGCAATATTAAAGCACCCACCATATATTCACTTATTTTTAATTAAATCCTTTTTAAATTCGATATTTAATACTTCATATTATTTTTCATTTCAACTTAAAATTCCATTTAAGTAGTAGCTTTTATTATCTTTGCCATTATGCGTTAAAAACCCTGCACAAGAGCACAAGAGATTTCGGGAGGAACGAGGAAATTCTCCAGTGAGAAAAATCACTTCCTCATCTCGTCGAGATGAGAGACAAAAATCTTTAAAATTTTAGATCGTATTTACGATACATAGATAAAGAGAACTAAAAAAGGGCTACGACTCATTTTAATTATGGTGGTAACTAGGGGTTTTTTTTCGAATATTTTTGCACTCATAAATTTTTGTTCTTACCTTATTTTAATCATAGCTCACTCAGTTTTTTTAATACATGCCTTTTTTTTAAAGAAATGGCTTTGCAAATGCTTTAAAAAAATATATTATTAGTTTTTCTAAAAAAAAAACGTAGATTTTGCGTTATTTGCCTTTGAAACTCTAAATTTTATGTTTGATGAATAACAGCCAACCTTTAACAAACCACAAGTTGGTTTGTATTGATCCCACAGCAATTAAAAAAAAAACATTTTATTTGTTTTCTTTAAAAGCTACAATTTTGTTATTTGCAGTTTTTTAATAAATTGCATACTTATGAAGTTATTTGCAAAAAAAAAACAATTAAAAACGTTGATTTAATCGACGAAAAACTATAACTTTCGATCGCGAATAACTGGAAAAGTATGAATTTTACAAAAAAAAAACACATAAAACATGTTTTGTTAAAAAAATATTTTTCTATTGATTCCTGTGTTCAAAATATTTTAAAAAATCACCCCCGAGATGGTTTGGTAACCACCCCCAAGGTAAAGGCGCTCTTCGGCATGATATAGATTTTTATCCTTGGATTATTCCCTACCTACTGTCAAAATTTCAAGTCATTCTGTGAATTTGGAAAAAAATGCTAGGCAAAATGGTTTGCTTCCTGGACTATAAACAAGCAGACATGCAAACTAAAAGATCCCAAGAACACTGTCAAAAAGTAATTTATTTTCTGGTCTTGTTAGTTATAATACTAAAAGTGTAAGGTTTTTAATTTTTTTATTTTTTATATTTATTGTTTTTTTATTAAGAATTTTCTTTTCTCTTTTGTTTTAAACATTTGTAAAGAAGGCTTGGGCAATTTAAAATAAAGCAATACATCATAGAACAAAGCAAGAAAATTATTGAATTTTATTTTTCAAACGGAATGTCAGTGATTCTGAGGCAGCATGCGATTCGCCGCATTTTAATGTGCAGGTTGGACGCTCAGCGCCAACAATTATTCGCTTAGTTGTAAATTTTCAGCAAAAAGGTTTAGTAAGAAACCTTTTTGGTGCTTGAAGTCCACTTACAACGTGCACTAGTAAAAATACTGAACGTGTACGGAAGAGCGTGGAAGAGGAGGGTCTTAAAACATCAACGAGCAGACGTTCGGCCCAACTTTGCTTACCAAAGAAGTTTCTTTAAAGAATTTTGGCGGCAGTACACATGTTTTTTTATAAAATTTAGCTGATGCAATAAATAAGGCCGACAGACTACCAGCAACTGCTTCAGTATGCTGTTGCGTTACATCAAAAAGCTAGAGACAATCACGATTTCAGATTTGACCGCTCCAGACTTTTTTCTTTAGGGTTTTTTTAGGAAAGAGTCTAAGTAAATAAGTCACAAACCATCCCCCAACTAAGGCATGGCATTTACAATGGAATCCATGCCATAACACTTGACATTCTGCGAAAAGTCATGGAACATGTGTTGAAAAGGGCACGACTTTCTAAAGTTGTATTTTTTACGTTTAGGCCTAAATTATTTTCCATTTATACTGCATTTTTATAAAATAATGTTAAAAATTTATTTACATATAAAAAAGTTACACAGCAATTCAATCGTAACGTTTATTTTGCACCACCCTGTAGTTCCCATGTATACTTATTACTTTTACAAAAATATATTACAAAGGTAAATCTGCAACCGACAAGAAATTATTGGTTATTTTATATATTGTTTATATCGGCATTCATATTATAAACGTATATGTTAATTAAATGAATTGTAAATTTGCAAAACAGTAAATATAGGAAACATATCAAGAGTAAAATCAAAAACATAAATATTAAATATTTGCAATATTGCTACATTCCATTTAATATACCCACATATTATACCTTTTGAAGTTTAACTGATGCAGCAAAATAGGTACAAAAAGGATTTTAAAATATTGTTTGATATTAAAAAAGAGTATTTATTTGCCCAGAGGTAAATTGTTGAAATAAAAAATGTTAGACTATATTTCCTAATGTATCTACATAAGGCCCGGTACTTTCATATATAAATAGTGGTATTTATTCCGCAAAATAGGTTTTAATCAGAAGGTACGTAAAAAACATGTATTTTCACCTCCAGATTGAAATATCCACTAGATAAATACGGCTTATTCTTCGCATAACGTATTTGGTACCTGAACTTCCGAATAGCGTTTTATTCCTCGGATAACATAGATTACGCATGCGCAATTATGTGAACTATTTATTTTTTGACAGGACTGGAGAATGCTACTTTAACCCCACATTTTATATGATTTTGTGTTTATATGTTTAAATTTTATATATTTACGATTCGTGTGATTTTATCAGCTTCTTTAATTTGTGAGGTAAGTTTTAAACAGTTACAAATAAACCTTGGTATAGTGATGCTAAATTATATATATACAATATATATATATATATATATATATATATATATATATATATATATATATATATATATATATATATATATATATATATATATATATATATATATATATATATATATATATATATATATATGTATGTATATTATAAATTACAGAACAAAAAGTATATTAATCTTAGTTTTGATACTTTGTAGAATGGACGATTTGGAAGATATGGACTTTCTTAATGATCCAGATAATGATTTAATTGATTTAATTAATATTATAAATCCAGATCGAGAATATAATATATAACTTTAATCATTGGAATGACGCTGAATTTTTTAACAGATTTCGGTTTTCTAAACCTACCGTCAACTTTATATTAAATCATATAGAAGAAGACCTTCGTAACAGAACGGAGAGGTAAAGACTAACCCTTTTATTTTGGTATTTATTTTGAATTAGTACTTTTTGGCTGTTCATCTTTGTACATCTTTGTAGACTAAGTTAATACTTAATTTATTAAGTTTGTCATCATTTTAAATGGAAAAGCCTTCATCATAACTTGTATATATTATACATATCATCAAAGCCACGGTTAACCTAAAGTTTAGCATAGGCTAAGTTCCAGGATAATCCCGGGCAACAAGTTAATCCTAATGTATAAAAATATATAAAATATATTACTTATTATAAAATGATATCAGCTCTTTTTAAGTACATACCAATACCATAACTGTTTTATTTAGAATACATTTTTTTTAAGAAAACCACATACGGCCTATATTCTTATATATGACAACAAATATCGTCGAAAAGTACATTCTGACATAACAAAAAATTAATACATCGATGCACTTTTTGCAGACATAAAGGATGTATATGAAAGTCATAAGCTTTTAAATATTTACCCAAAAAATGAAATATCTTAATATGCAGCAATAAAATCCATATTTATTTTATTCAAAGAAGACAGTTAAAGAAAATTAATTATTTGGCTAGCTAGCTTTTTCTCTCAGACTTTTTAAATTATACAGGGTGTTCAGATAAGGTCGTCCTCCGGCGATATTTAGAAAACCCTTCATCGTATAGCTTTTGGAAAAAAATATTTATAGTAAAACCAGCCTCGAGAAAATGCTAAAAATTATTTTCAAATTTCAATTCCAACGCTAGAGGGCGCAAAACTAAGAACAACATTAAAAACATGGATTATTTAAAAATATGTCCTATTAACTTATATCGTTAATAGTTTTCTCACAATCTATGTAAAATAAGAGAACTTTTTTTAAGCGTTTTTCCCCAACCTGTCAAATATAGGGAGGGGGGAGAAGCAAATGTACATTTGAAAAAAATTAAATAACTTTTTTTCGTCTTGCCCGATTTTGATAAATAGGGTATTTTCACTCAATTGAGATTGAGAATGTAGTGTGTAAAAATTAAACGTAGAAACACAATTAAGCAAAACCTGCTAAATAACACGGAAAAATACAAAACCCTTACTTTTCTATTTAAGATTAAATTATCATTGTAAGTTAAATAACCCGCCACTCCCCTAACCAATCAAATTAAACATGGATGCCAAGTCTGTTTAGGAACTATCGATATCGACAATCGTTTCGCAAATAATAACAATACACTTTTTTTTTCATTTTCAATAAAATAACGAAAATTTACTCGTAAAAATGGTTCATATCAAGGAAAGTTTGGCGATAATAATAACTATAGTAATAAATTAGAATATTTGAAAAGAACACACACTGTTTACAAATTAGAAATTATTAATAAATATTAGAGGTTACAGGTTATACAGGTTGACTGACAATATGACAATTGACAGGAAACGCCAACTTTGTAGATGTTGCGTATCGATATTTGATGACAGGCGTATCAGAATAAAAAAAGCTGACACAAAGCAGAAATTCCACCAATAGAAAATTTAGGGCCGTGACGTCACGGGCCTACAAAATTCAAACTTAAAATTGATTTTTAAGACGTTTCCGGAGGCCAAAAAAATCGGGAAAAAATATTTTTGGCCTTTATTTTCATGTGGCTTTGCAATAAGCTAATAAAAAAAAATCATGAAAAACGGCTATTAGGTCTCGTTTAAAAGAGATTTTACCAGGGCTTAAGATAAAATATTGGTATAATTAATTTATTTTTTTGTTTTATCCCTAGAGACTGATTTCTGTCAAGTTTTTCGAAAAATTTAAATACAATGGTGAAATTATCATAAGCCCATTAAAAAGAGCATAAACAAGTAAAGAAACTGGTGAAAACCACTTTTCAATATCTTAATTAATTCTCGACTTATTGCCGAAAAACTGCATTACTCGTATCCTTTCCTATTTTAAGCTGTCAGATAAACAACGCGGCGTTTTCATCGAGACTGCCGGGACGTGAACAATCACAGAAAACAGGGACGTCAAAAATGACAAGTACATTGTTTGTCAAAGCTGACAATTTTAAATTTAGTTTTTGTTTATTGCAGTTTATCGTTATTATTATTCGTATAGTGTTGTTAATCGTTATTAAGTCATTTTAAATTATGTCTTAATCTACCATCCAGAATACGATATTCTCGCCGTTTATTTTAAAAACTTTCAAAATGCCCTTATTGCTGCAAGACAATATGCCATAAAATATGTCAGAAGACGGCATTTTATTAAAAAAATTAGACGTTTAACAATTCGTTTAAGAGAAACTGAAAATAGGCATTCTATTCCAGCACAATGAAGACCCAATTAGCCAGAGCCCGTAGATAATATTAAATCAGCTATTATTATCCACGAGTCGTGTAATTATGAATGCTGTCATTAAATTGATCTAAAAAAATAATAAGGATATTATTAAATATTCGTAGAAGAACAAATGGTTTTTGTTGTCATGGCATTCTCGATAAAAACGCCGCGTTGTTTATCTGATAACTTAAGATAGAAAAGGATACGAGTAATGCAGTTTTTCGGCAATAAGTCAAGAATTAATTAAGATATCAAAATGCGGTTTTCACCAGTTTCTTGACTTTTTTATGCTATTTTTAATGGACTTATAATAATAATACCATTGTATTTAATTTTTCTAAAAAATTGACATAATTTATAACTTTGACACAAATAAGTCCCTAAGGATAAAACAAAATATTTATTTATTTTTACCAAATTTTATTTTAAGCCCTTATAAAGGTTCTTTTAAACAAGACTCAGTTTATCAAAATCGGTTAAAAAAAGTAATTTAATTTTTTTCAAATGTACATTTGCTTCTCCTCCCTTGCTATATTTGACAGGTTAGGGAAAAACGCTTAAAAAAAAGTTTCCCTATTTTACATAGTTTGTAAGAAAACTATTAACGACACAAGTTAATATGGAATATTTTGAAACAATCCGTGTTTTCAATTCTGTTCTTACTTTTACGTCCTCTAGCGGTGGAATTAGACACACAAAATAATTTTCAGCATTTTCTCGAGGCTGGTTTTATTATAAATATTTTTTTCCGAGAGCTATGCGATAAAGGGTTCTCGAGATATCGCCGGAGAACGACCTTATCAGAACACCCGATATACTGTTGACCCCTTTAATAAAGCGTCTTTTAAAAAGTCCGCAAAGTTTACCATTATAGTCCAAGAGCCCCCGACCGCCGGACTTACTCCATAGCATAAAGGTTAAAAGTTTCTCTGCGTAATGGACTTAATAGGGGTAGAAATGATTAAAAAAACTTGGGTTCCCATTTAAAAAAAGTCATAGATACCGTCATCTCTCAAATTTTGGACAAACTGTATAAATATTTTTTATAGACATGATCGCAGCTAAAAATACCAATTAAAGGCCTAATTTAGGCCTAATTAAATTAAAATTAGGTCCAGAGGCGTCAGAGACAACACCTTATCAAAAATAATTGTACAAAAAGGTATATCACTGACTTTTTTGCAATTTTTATGGACTTCATTAATAGTTAACTTTAGTTGCAAATTGAAATTCACTTTTTAAAGGTTTTTTAATGGTACAGAGCCTTGCAATGAATTGGTTTTAATTTTAAACAAAGCAAGATAGGAAAAATATTAAAAGACAAAAAATCTGTATTTTTAGTTGCGTAATCTAAAAGACTGTATAAAAACTGCAAGAATGGTCAGTGACATACATTTTTTTAAAATTATTTTCGATAAGGTGTCCCCTAGGAAGCCACTGGACTAAATAATTTCAATTTTGACAGTTAACCGTAGGCCGTCAGAAAGAGTACTTCGACATCTGACCCACCTTTGTTAATGTCTGCCGCAGTAGTAGACGAAACGTCAGGTAGAAATACCAACAGCCCACGGCCAATAAGCCCGGAAAACCCATATAATATAGTTAAAATCGGCTGCGAAAGCTTACACACTTCGATGAAATTTAGAGAAAATCGGTTATAGAGTATTTAGTATATTTACAAAAAAACCTAGTTTTTTTTTTAAGTTTAACACCCTGTATCTTAAAAACTATGCAATTTCGGACCCATATTATTGTAAACTTTTTTAAAATCTTTTCATTCAAAATTACCTCCTAAAATTTGGCTGTGCATTTTTCGAACACGCGCTAATATAACGTAATTTTAATTAAATTTATTTAGGTTTAAGGGTATCCGGAAGGGACAACGAAACTAAGTGTCTGGCAATGACTTGATTTCTAATACTTTCCCAAAGAAATTATTAAAGAAGTAGTCTTTTTACTATGACGATACTGGGTAGCAATTTTTTACCCATTTTTTTACCAGTTACCTGTAAAAGCCACGAGGATTCGAAGTTCTTAGTAAGAAATAAAAAAAATCTATTTCATCTCACCCTTTATAATGAATCTGTTAGCTGCTCCCCAATAGTTTATTTTTTATATATATTTCTTTAAATTTATTCTTGGGAAATATTAAAATTTGGACTGGAGAATCTTAACATGAACAATGCAAATATCTTTTTCGCTTTAAACCGGACTGTAATGCATCGCGTGTATTTTTGCTTTTGATAGAAGTAACTACCACCTAAATGTCACTCTTGTATTTTTAGGCACAGGCGATAAACATGTTAATGTTTATTGCCTAACACATTAGATGACCCGCTAATCTATTTGACATATAATTAGTTTCGGTGACAAAAATTCTAGTAGCCACAATTAACATTATTAATCATTAAATTATTGTATTGTAGTAGTAATAACTAAGAAAGCCACTGCGGTAACTAAGAAAAAAATCTGCAGGTTTCAAGAAAACTGCTGTAGTTGTGAAGTTCGCCTATCCACAAATTTATAAGTGTTGTTACAATTAAACTTTTGAGGCAGCCTATCTTTTTTCTTTTTTTGAATATATGTTAAAAATTAAATTTTTGTTTATTATGTTCAAATTTTTTGTGTGCCTATACTAAAATTTGTAGGACAGCCTATGTAATATGGTGAATATATTATAAATTGGCAAACAAAACAGAATTTATTACTTTTAGAAATTTTAATTAAACATATTGAGAATTTACAATCCCCTACAAATGCAAAACATATCGAGAAAGCACTCAAAAACATAAATAAATATTATGCATTTGCAATTGCTATTAGAGCAGAGATCTTAATTTATTGCCTATAAACATTAAATTTCCATTTAAAACACACTGATAATAATAACTTTTAACGTTCAAATGTTACCATAAAATATTTTTATTATGACAAAACAAAATATAATTAAAACAAAAATATTTATCTTCAAAAAGGAAATATTTTTGTATCATTTTTATTTACTTAAGAGCGCGTAAAAACAAACTTATAAGACTAGTCACATGCGTAAAAAGCTGTAGTTATTTACATCAGAAGAAACAGTTACTTCTTAATAAAAATGATCCATCGAAACAAGTTTTTTTTGTTGATATTAACAGGGTGTTGCGAAAATACTTTAATAAATTAAAACTCCGAGGTCCTTATCTGAAAACAAATTGAATAAAAACAGTAAAAAATGACAGTCACTATTAAATATAATAATTTAAAAGATGAGGTATAATTAAGCTGAAACAGCTAAAACCAGAACTCAAGGAGTGGGATTACACCCTATCTATCTCCTTCTTCACTGCGAAAATCTACAGTTGGAAGAAGCTAAGGAGCCTAGAGGACCTTTTAATTTAGGACATCGTCACCGTCGTCAATAAGATATTTGATATTTTACCCTTTAATTTTAAGCTGAACCATTTAGCTGCCAATAGATGTCTTGTGCTAGCCCTTCAAATTCCAGTGTTTTTGATTTTAACAGTAGTAATATCATTTTATTTCCCCCACACAAAAAATCGAATTGTTTACCGCTAAAAAAACATTACATTAATTCGTATACTATAGCTTTTGGTTATTTAGGCACAAATAATTAAATAAATATTCCCGAAATATACTTTACAAGTGCGTTTTGGTAATAAAATACAAAATACTTTATAAAAACACCGATAATATTACCGGAGTTTTTAAATACAACTTCTGATAATTTAAATAACTACTCACAAATAGGGAACAACAAACGTTTTCGTCGTTTATGTTTAGAAAAGAACGCAGGACGTTTTGAGCATACTAGAGATATCAGTACATATTAGGCTAATAGTAGTTGAATGAGGCTACTAACATTTTTTGTTTTAATGATCTTTAGGTATTTTTTCAATATAAATGACTCCATTTTTTAGGAATCAAACGGTACGAGCAGGCACAAAGTTTTTCTTATTATTAATAATAATAATAATAATTAATAGTTTCCTTTTTTTATACGATAATTGGCAACATCGCAGGGCCAGTTAAAGTCATATGATAAAGTAAAAAAGAGAATTTTTGTAAACCAAATAAAAGTAATATATTTGTGGTTATTTAAAAAAAAACATGGTAAATGTTTTTCTGTTTTGTAGGACTTGGCTCCTTGTAAGTAGAAAACTAGCAACGGTTAATATGACTGTACATTTGAGTCATTAAATCGGCTATTTTTAGTTCGTTATTTTGTTCTTAGTTACTGTATCCTGCAAATGAAACTTTTAATATGGATAAATCTGTTAAAAAGCACGTCAAATCTAGAAATGATATTGAAAGGTCATGAATCAAGATAAAACCTTCTGCATTCTCTCTAGAAACAGATCAACTACAAAGTGTCGGAAAGAAATAGTGAATTTTACAAAAAGGGGTGTTTTTCACCCCATTTTTTACCGTTTTTACCCACTCAGCATAAAATTATTAAAAAAAAAAACGTTTTTTCCATATTTAATGGTTCACATAGGTTTTTTGGCCATTGAATTTGAATATGTCATTAGAAATTATATTTGAGGGTTTACAGGGTCTGAATTCACCATTTTTTAACCCCCTACATTCCTAAAACATACATTTCGCTAAAAAAAGTTTTTCCCCATTTTTAATAATCCATATAGGTTTTTTGGGCCACTAAATTTAAAAAATATAATTTCCAAAAAATTGGATCGATAAATCTTAATCCTGAGTTAGAAATGATATACAAGGGGATCGGGTAATCAAATTTCCCCAATTCGAACCAATCCTACCCCGTAGGCAAAAAATTGTCTAAAAAACATTGTTTTTATCCCTGAAAATTTGTTCACACTAAAAAGTCTATTTTCTGGCAATATAAAAAGCTCATTAAATTGCCTGTTTTCAACTTTTTTTTAATTATTATTTTGAGAGAATTACTAAAAAAAAATTTTCAAAACGTTTTTTTAGAGAAATGCATGTTTTAGGAACCTAGAGGGTAAAAAAGGGTGAATTCAACCTTTTTAAGCACTCAAATGTAATTTCTAATATTATATTCGAATTCAGTGGCCCAACAAATCTATGTGAACAACTAAAAATAGAAAAATAATTTTTTTTTTAAATAATTTTCTTGGGGGTTAAAAAGGGTAAAAAAATAAGTAAAAAACACCGCCTTTCGTAGGATCCACTATTTTTTTCCGACACTTTGTAGCTGATCTGTTTCTAAAGATAATGCAAAAGGTTTCAACCCGATTCATGACCTTTCAAAATCATCCTAGAACGCTGGTTGATCGACACTGCACACGTAAGACAGATAAAATATTCTCCGACAGTCAAGCAGCTCTTAAGGCACTTGAATCCAGCCGGTGCAATTCGAAAACCGTCTGGAATTGCAAGGATGCGCTGACCAAACTGGGTCAAAGCAACAATGTTACCCTACTGTGGATACCAACATACCGTCCTGGGGTATGTCGCAGACCCTTGCCAAAAGGGGGCGGGGGACAAAATTCCGGGCCGGAACCGGTCACCGGTATTCTTATAGAATGGCAAAGCAGATCATATTAGCTTGGACACAAACAGAAAAAATTTTCGGTACTGGTATGGACTTCCGGGTCTCAGACACTCGAAGGCCTTTATAAGCCCTACGAACCAACAATGTACCGTCAAAATACTGGAACAATCAAGGGTATACTTTAAAACTCTAGTGGTACTGTACTCGGGACACTACAGATTGAAATACCACATGCACAAGATCGGCCTAGCGGAAGACGCCGAGTGACGCATTGCATGGAGGAGAATGAATCGGCAGAACACATACTCTGTTCGTGCCCAGCAATGGCATGACTTAGATGCGCAATCCTCGGCAATGACACCTTGTTGCCGGGGGAGGTGAAAGATATCTCTCCCAACAGGATCATCAGGTTTATTAGAAGTCTGGACATGGAGAGAAATATAAAAGGGTGTGAGCCACAATAGACCGATTGGTCGCGGTGGAAGGGTGTTGTACCTACTCACTTTAAACCTAACCTAACCTAACCTTTCAAAATCATTTAAACGTGAATTACAGATTTACCTGGACTATTTAGCCTGCGCTTGGTTACCAAATCATTTTAAGAGGAAGCTTGTGCATTATGAACATACGTGTAGGATATATTGTGTATTTTATAGACAGACTGTGCATTAATAGCTTAGTACTGCTTTAAAAAGTAATAAACAAAATAATAAATCAACAATTAGAGACTTATGTGTGATTTAAA
>JAHBCN010007923.1:0-40928 GCA_019359885.1 Listronotus oregonensis
TGCTAATTATAACATGGCTCGTAAACGTCATTTTTGACATAAAATTTAAAATATTTCAAAAACGGTTAAACTTAGGTATAGGAAATAATAAACAAAATGTGTCCATGATTTTGCCTAGAATCCAAAAATGCCATGATGTATAGGGTGTTCCAGTAAAAAAATAAAAAAAGTGTTTTCAGGTATTTCTGAAACACCCGTATATTAAAAAAAATAATAATATGCAACACCATATATACATAACCTTTGTATTTAACATTTTTTGTATCTCTTTAATAAGAAGGTGATATGGTACTTTGTCAACATTGCTTTCCCTGTAATGTCAATTTAGCCGTAGTTTATTTAAAAAATACGGTTTGTTCAAAAGGAAAAACGGGCACAAAACAAAATAATTAATAATTTGTCGTAGTTTCAAAGATTTTTAATAAAAAAGGCCAGATCTTGTTCATTTTGTGTCTTGTTTTACAGCTTGGTATAATTTTTGTAAATATGTTTCATAGTTTTGTGGCGGATTTATGCTTTAGTATGTTTTTGTTGGGACTACTCGCCTTGAAACTTTTAGAAAATGGGACCACTTCGGTCCTCCTCCCGGAGTCTGCTCGGCCCTACTGACCCCCTTGAACTGGCAGATTGCCTAAAACAAAAGAATTGTCCACGTTTCGGTGGTAAGTTTACCACCGTTATCAAGACTAACTTAAAAAAAAAATATAAAATAGAAGTTAAAATTAAATTGGTAAAAATTTTGTTATAAAATTTAGAAATTCTAAGAACACAGGCAAGAAATTTCCCCACAAAAAATATTTTTTTGTATTAGCTATTAAAAATATAATTTATGAATTGGGTGATTAGATTGCATAATTTAAGATAATTTTGCTCATTAGTAAATCGGTATCTTGAAAGTAAAATAATAAATAATGTTTTACGGTAAAAATTTCTTCAATATACCTATTTTTTTTAATTTCTTCTAGAATTGTTTTTAGATAAGTATCTAGATTTTAAGAAAACCTATTTAAAATATAAATTTATGGGATAGAGATAAACCCTAGTGCTTAGTCAGGAACAGGCCATAAATGTCATTCTGGTTGTCATAAAGTGTGAATATAACATTAAGATCGTGTTAAATCTGACCTTTTTTCATTAATGACATGGAAATTAAGATCACATCGTGTTTTAATTACCTTTTTTACATTACCGTTAGGTCACAGTAAATTTTTATGTTGGGAAAAACGTACTTATTGATTAATTTAATATTTACATCAAGGTAATACACTGCTTTTCCAAAAAAAATAAAGCATTTATATTTTTATACACTTGCGATTTTATACTTTTTATTTATTTGGTTTTATATTATAATTTATTTTTCTCCAACTGTAAAAAAATGTTGACATAGGGATAAAAGGCTCGGTTGCGCGGGGCTCCGCCTCGAACTGAAAAAATTGCTCGTAAAAAAATGATGCACTTTTAATCCGTATAATATAATAAATATTGTTTTATTTTTAGGGAAAAACTGCATAAAAGAATAATATCTATTTTGCAGGTGTTTGTGTAAAGCCTATAAAATGCCGTTTTTGGATAGAAAGTGATCACATCAGTTATAAAAGAAAGTAAGAGTTTATAAAATAAAGGACATTATAAAACATTTTTTTTAAAATTTTCTTTTATTATTAATAATAGAAACCAAATATTTTTGTCCTGTAAGTAAATATACAGTATGTCCACAGAAAAGGTTTTGAAGAAAAAAACTTTTTTATTTTTGATTTTATCAAAAAAAGCTTTTTTGATAAAAACTTTTGCTACCTCTAAATTCATTGGATAGAAACATTTAACATATTTTATACCGGTATTTAGAAAATTGAAAAAAATTTAAATTAAAAAGTAAAGTGCATTTATTTGAGAAAATATGGTAATTATTAGGGGAAAATTGTTCAAAAGTAAAATATAGTTCCCAATAAATTTTTAAAAATCGGCCCATTTTTTAATTTGTGATAAAAATTATTTTAATATTAATTAACTAATTCCAAATTAACAACTTATTGTTGTACTTGTAGGCGTTGATAGCGATAAGCTTTATTTAAAAAAGAATTTGATAAAATTGATATTTAAAAATTTTAAAATTTATATTAAAATAAATTTAATCACAAATAAATAAAAGTAGGCCGATTTTTTCGAAAATTGGTATTAGATACCACCTTTTAATTTTGAACAACTTTTCCCAGTAACTTATTTCCATATCTTCTTGAGTGCCCACGCTACACCTTAGGGGGAAGCGAAAGAATGCGGAGCTGGGGGAGACTAACAAAAACCCCACTACCACAATTTCGTAAAGCCCTTAAAAATATTATATTTTATTTAGGTTCTTCCAAATTTGGTGTATCGATTCAAAGTTGTTTCCGATTGCGCCACCCGGGGATAACGTTTTTCGGTAACTACATTTCCAAAAGACAGAAATTATACACAATTTTAAAGGTAAGGTAATAATCTATGCCTCGCTGAACAGATTTTTAAAATATGAGTGAGTTAAGAGAAAAAAATACTAAACATAACCTATTTTAGGGTGACTTTCACCAAGGAAGTATTAAAAAAAAATCCAAATTTAAAAAACTATTACAGCAGAAGCCTAGATTTAAGTGTTGGGATTCATATATTTTTAAAAATTATCGATAACTTATACCGCTTTTGAGAAAAACAAAGGCCCGAACCCCAAATTGAAAAATTTTTGGGGGCGCGAATTCTCTTAAATAAATGCACTATACTCTTGTACCATTTTCAGTTTTTTTCAGTTTTCTGAACACCGCGTATAAAATATGTTAAATGTTTCTATCCCAATCTTACTCTAAGAAGTAGAGATTTTTTTTTTCAAGAGTAGCCTTTTTTTATAAAATTAAAAAAAAAAGTTTTTCCTCTTCAACACCTTCTCCATGGACATACTTAAATATATAATAATTTTTAACACCACTCGAGATAATCTTTTTTGCCAGAAAAAATATAGTCATTATATGCGAGCACCAGTTTATTAAAAAAATGGCACAAAAATTATTACAAATGTGCAAAATAACCGCTAATTTTCAGAATACACCTAATAAAATTTAATAAACTAATAAAAATGAACCAAAAATAACGTTTTTATTATGGTGTGTGTATGATTTTGGTTTACAAATCCTATAAAGACTTCTAAGCATTTAAGTCCAGTTGTTTTTTTACAAGCTTCTATTTAACTTGCAATGATTGTTTAAGAACCTCCCTAGGAAAAAGGTTTTCGACGTTTCTGCCTACCATTTAATTAAAGCAATTTTAGTTATAACCAAATTAGCTGAAATTTACCCATCTTGGCGTCGGGCGTTTGTTGTCAAACGTTTGACATTTTTTTTGGGGGCACCTTGTATTTTAGTTGTAAATACTTTTCAAAATGAAAGTGGGTACTTTTTTATAATCCAGGGAAGTTAGGAAATAAATGGGAAATTTTTTAAAGGGCCCAGCAGATATCGAGATGGGTTTTCTGCATTGTGTTCAGAAAGCTCCCAGGAAAAAGTCTATATGGTGTGGTTACGCCACTTTTTAAAAAATGATTTGGTGCAATTTTCAATTACATAATTACTTAAAATATTATAAGAGGGACTAAATACGGAAAAATCGTCGAAAATTGTTATCGAGGGTTTTTGGGGATCCCGAATTTAATTCTCGCATTAGAATTACCCGAAGGCGCTCTGGGTGGCTCTGCGGAGGTACCCGGTGGTGACTGAGGGGAAATTGCAGCGTCCATGAAAAGAGCCAAAAATTACGGGGGTTTTAGGGGATGCCGAATTAATTTGGCAAAAAACCCCGAGGGCGCTCGGGGGTGACTTTCCGGGGAAGGTAATAAAGAAAGTGAAAAATCACAAATATAAAAATAATACTTTATTTAAATAATAAATTGTACTTTTTCATCATCATAAAGTTCAATTTTTAAATTCTTAACATTTTTCATTACCCAGGGAGCCGGTCTCGAGGAAATTTTAAGCAGTATCTTTTGTTTCTGTAAAACGACTGTGGCACAAGGTTGCCACTTGCATGCAAGCATTGGATGGCAATTGCTCAAACCAGAAAAGCACTTCCAACCAGGACGAGGATATTGACGAGGAAGAAGATGAAAAAGGGAAAGTAGAAGAAGAGTTTAAAGAAGATGAAAATATTAATTTAAAAAATGGAACTTTATGATAGAAAATTTCATTAGTTATAAAAAGTAAAATTTATTTTTTAAAATAGGGTAATATACTTATAATTTGCAATTTTTCACTTTTTTCAATATTTTCCCCCGCAATGCCACCCCCGAGTGCGTTCGGGCAATTTAATGACAGAATTAAATTCGGCATCCCCTAAAAACCCCCCGATTAACGATTTTCGAGTGATTTTTCCGAGTTTCCAGTTGTTGTTATAATAATGCAAGTAATTATGCAATTGCAAAAGGTATTTATTGCACCAGAATGCTTTTTTCAAAAAATTGCATAATCACACCATATAGCCCTTTTTTCCTGGGCTTTCTTAACACAATGCAGAAAACCGCATCTCGATATCTGTTTGGGAAATTTAAAAAAATTTTTTTCGGTCGATTTCGATCTAAATGCCCGGGAATATTAGGAAAAAGACTGCACACTTATTAAAACAACAATTGTGTGATTAAAAACTAAATAAACAAATTTTTAAAAGTATTTTTATAACTCCACTAAACGTATATCTTTACCTTTTTAGGGTGTTAATAGCTCGAAGCAATACTAATATTTATTCGGTAACAACGAAAAAAAAAACTTGACGGAATTTACACCAGACACACTTTCAAAGCTTGTTTTACAAATCAAACTCTATAACTACGGTTTTCCCGTAAAGTTTAAAATCCTTTTTATTTTCCATAAATTAAGGTATAAAATTTAAGGATGTATCCATATTTAAGAGTTTCTTTACAGATTCAATTTGCTGGGTAATTTCATTTGCCACTATAATGCAGAAAACGTAAATTCATTAAAATTGCAGAACTTTTCTGCCATGCTTTAAAACGTGATGCATATTTGAATCCACTTAAGAATAAACTTGCAGCTGCATTTAGTTAAATATGGATGTTGAACTGATTATATAAATATTTAAAGTTTTTTAAATATTTTTAACTGTATAATGGAGAAATACAAATGGGAAATTTTATTTAAAAAAAAAATTTAAAAAAATTTTGTTTCGCAAAAACAAAAAGAAATATTACTTAATTTTTCTGTTGGTTTCATATACATAAATAAATAAATAAATTTATTAGCACACGTTACGTATCACGATACATTTATGATTGTCAATGGATACTAAGTACATTGAATATAAAAAAACTATCCAGTTTTTTTTAAAAACAAATAAAAACAACAGCAAAGACAAGAATATCAAACATATAAATTAAAAATTCAAAAAATTACAAGCAAAAAAACTCTTAATAACTATAGAAACTTGATTAATTAAAAATTCTTTATCTTATGCTTAAATTTCTTTAAGTCCAAGTCCTTGACATAATCTGGCAGTAAATTAAAAGTTTAATGGGGTAAAAGTAACAGTTTGCTGTGTTCTGGAGAGTCGATGAAATGGGATCACCAAATGATGTTTGTTTCTGGTACTATAATTGTGAAAATCTGAATTCAAAGCAATTATTCTCTTTAACAACAACATATTTTTAAATAGGAAATGAAGAGACTTGTATTTCGTGCAAATTTTTATTAAAAAATCCAGCAGAGCGCTTTCGGTAAAACCATCATCAGTGCTATCTACAAGAAAAATGAATTTTTAAAAGAAAGATTAAAAAATTTTTTGGGAAAAATTTTTAAAGGGGAAATTTTAAAAAAAATGTATTTTAGTGATTTTTTAAACTTTTTATATATTTTAAAATTTTTTTTGCGTGAAATTAAACATTAAATATAGTATATCAATGTGAAGTGAAGAATTTAGTATACTTGGTATGTTAAAAAAAAAACAAAAGAAAAAAAAAGTTCAAAACTTACTCGTCGTCAAGCGGGACCCGCAGCAAATTTGAGCCAACAAAACATTTTGATTTTTTTTTTTAGTACTTGCCATTCAGTTTTCTTTAACCAATACTTTTAAATGTAAATGGAGATACTGGAAATTAATATTAATACAATAAATGGTCCTAAATTGAGAATTTAAATTTTCATAAAATATGATGGGCAGAAAAAAGGCCCATCATTATTTACCTCCTATAACATGTTTTTTAGAAAAATTTGTAATATCTTATTTATTACGTAAATAAATTATAATATTCCCTTTTTTTTGTTTTTTAACCGTATTATAATTATTGTAGCAAAATTTGGGTTACATTTAGACAACAGTGTTGACTAAGATTTAATTAGCAATTTAAAATAATAAAAGAGATACCTAATTTTTTAACAACATAAAAAACTCACAAAACTTTAGAAATTAAAAAGTTTTATAAAACAATAAAGACTTGCTTTAAGGTTTTAAAAAATTAAAACTTTACTAATGAAGGCAACACCTAGTAAATTAATTGATTTATTTAGTTATATGACTTGGTAAAAAAGTCAAATTTAAAATGTAATTGATCTAAATTTTTTGTAGATCCGTTCATTGAAAAAAATTATGATTTGACACTGTACAAAAAAATGTTACTGCATTTGCCGTATATATCAGGGTAAAAATGTTTATTAGAGATATTTTTCAAAACGCCTTACGCCCTTACAGCTGTATGTATTATAAACAATCGGACGAGCTTGGGACTGTAAGTGTAATTATTAGCAACGACATACGTATTTAAAGAGAAGGGAACTTTGGAAACGAAATAAGAAATAAGACTGTATGTATTCGTGAGTATACAGGGTGTTGCAATTAAAGGGTATTGCAATAAATTTTACAGACGAACTCCTTGAATGAAAATACAAAAAAAATCCTATAAACATATGTCTCAAACTTCTTAACTTTTAAAACACAGGGTGTAAAGTTTGAGGAAAAAAATATTTTATTTTACAATTGTAGATTGAGAAAATGGGTAAAATTTGGGACAGATGTTTATATTTTCCAAGGTTGTCTTACAACAATATTTGTAATTATCTGTTCCCCTGGAAAATTGTTAAAATATTAAAAACCTTAATTTTTTACTGTATCTTTTTCTGGAATTAAAAATTTATAATTTTGGGAATGGTTTGTGATGGCCTTACCTAACTAAAAAATTTTTGGTCTTATTAAATTTGTTGTGGTTAGTTGTGCCGTTTTTTAGTAAAAAATTAAATATAGTATGTTCATAGAAACTTTTTTCCACATTTTTACTAAAGAGTCCGCCTGAAAAATGTTTCGCAATATTAAAAAAATACTCTGGATATTTAGGAAGTTTGCCCCTTAAAATAATAAAGCGCACTAACCAGGTACATCGAAAAAATAGGCCACCTAAAATTTCAATCCCAAAAATAAGGTCTTATAATTTTAAACTTATATTTTATTTAAAGGACAATTACACATTGACCCCGTGGGTCACGTGTTAACGTCCTTGTATCTACGCCATTCTGATAAGGCAATACATTTTTCCTCTCCTGTAAAATAGTTAAAAAGGAGTTACACGTTTTACTATAAGGCCATTGATATTTGAAATTCTATATATGAAATCAACAAAAAAAATTTTTATTTATTCATACTTACCACCTTCTGTTTTTTTGCAAAAACAAAATTATTTTAATTTTATTTAAAATTAAATTTTTTCATTCATTATTTTTCCATTATAAATTTAAAAAAAACCAAAAAACCTTAAATATTTTTTAATCAGTTCAACATCCATATTTAACTGAATGCAGCTGTGAATTTTATTCTTTAAGTAGATTCAAATATGCATCACGTTTTAAAGCACGGCGAGAAAAGTTCTGCAATTTTAATGAATTTACGTTTTTTCATTACGGGGGAATAAAAATCCAGCAAATTACAATCTGTAAAGAAACTATTAAATATGGATACATCCTTAAATTTTATACCTTTATTTATGGAAATTAAAAAATATTTTTAAAATTTACGGAAAAGCATAGTGAAGGGGTTAAATATTGTAAAATAAGTTTTGAAAGTATACTGGAATTTCTGGTGTTTTTCTTCTTGTTAAAAAATAAATATTTGTATTGCCTCGAGATATTAACTCACCTGAAAAGTTTAAGTTATACGTTTAGGGGATTTATAAATACAATAAAAAAAAATGATTTATTTTTGTTTTTTATTAACGTAATTTTTGTTTTAATATTTGATTAAATTTTTTCTTTAGTAAGTTTTTTATTGGGGGAAACAGACCTGCTTCCCTAAAAAAATACTTACCTTTATTAAAAAGAAGTTTTTTTTTAACTAATAATAAAATTTTTATTTTATTTTCATTCCGGGCATTACACCTGTTGCTGGACCCAATTTTTTCGTTAGAGAGCACACACACACACACGATAGAACTCAGTGAAATAATTTGCATTTTTAGCAAGATGAAGCTTCCCCTTACTATGCTTTAGCAATTTGAGAGCGGCTTAATGAATAATTTTCAGGAAAGTGGATTGGCAGACGAGGTGAAATTGAATGGGCCCGTACGATCTTCTGACCTAATTTTTAGATCTTTTTCCAGGTATTATTTAAAAACCAAAGTGTATAGAACTTAACCGAAAATATTTAAGAACTTCAAAATAGAATTTTACTGGAATGCACAAGTATGACCAAACAAACTTACCCTCACTCTTGACATATCCAAAGTTTTTGATCACCTGGCATGAGGGGCACTTAACAAACTTCCTTCTACGGTCTTCCACCTAAGCTCTGCTTTTGGCTTTTCAGTTTCCTTTCAATCGACGTATATAAGTTACTGTACATGGTCATTCTTCCAGCTTCTCCCAAATAAATGCTGGGATGCCCAGGACTCAGTGCTGGCACCCACGCTGTTTCTTCTACACATTAACGATCTTCTCTTTCCACAATCAATCCCATTCATAGTTTTGCTGACGATAGTACCCCTCCACTCTAGTATTTAATTTATTAAGCCACCATGTAATTCTGATTTGAAAAAAAGGGGAGGTTAATGCAGATATCTCTTTTAAAAACCTCAAACTTATCTTGATTGGGCGAAAAAATTTCGTTCAGTTTATTGCCCGAAAAAAAAGTAAGTCTGCCAAGGCTCACCCCTTTACATATGAGCGGCCAAGTTCTGCAGAACAAAGAGTCGTTTAATCTTATCGGCGTTATTTTTGAGAATAACCTCAACTGGCACAAACACATTATACCCTTAGCCCGGCAGCTTCAAAGAAGCTTGATTCCTTTTCCGAGCCAGAAAATATTTCTTTTCTTCCAATCTGTACGCTCTGTATGTATCCCAAATCAGAATCTCGGAATATTGTTCTCATGTCTGGGGAATGGCGTCCCCTCAACACTTAGCATTCTGGACTCCATCCAAAGAAGAGCCGTTCATCTTATTAACGGTCCCACGCTTACAAAAAGGCTTCCTTTTCTTGCCCACCGTCGAGCTGTAGGGGATCTGTCGCTCTTCTATAGATATTTTTACGGCTTCTGCTCAGAGAAATTGGCCAGTATGATTCCTTCTCTGGCAGCTCCCAACAGAGCAACACGTAGTGCAACTTTTATGCATCCTTTTACAGTTCAGTCAGAGAGAGGCCCCGAACTTCCCGCTTTCTTCGTTCCTTCATCCCTCGAGTGTCAAGACTATGGAACCTGCTCCCGCAGAAGTTTTCTCTTCTCCTCCCAATCTCCAAATATTTAAGTCCCGTGCGAACAAACTCCCTCTCACCACACTTAAGACACCCACGGTACGTTAGTACTTAGGCATTAGCCTTCGTGGACTGTCCCGAGATAAAAAAAACCCTAAGCTTCACGAGGAATTTCAAAAGAGGCTTTATTATTGACTCGCCAATAACGGTGCACATTTAAAGCATTTGTTAATACACTATTTAAACTTAAAATACTTTTTGTTATTATTAACACATAGTTTTTCTTCTAGTTAGCTTTTACATCCGCTGCTTTCAAGTTTCTTGGTATGATTGGATAGTAAACTGTATGCCGTTTCCAATGATATATCACACTATGGAGGTTATCATTTGACATAACAAAGTGAGGTTAGCTAGACTTAAGGAGGTTATTAATAACACTTTATTAAATATTATATTTAACTTTTCCTGTACATCCGAACCGACGCACAGTATCGCGTAAGATAGGGAATGTAAGACAAAAATACTTAAAGTCAATATATGTAAAAAAAGCCGTTTTATCGGAATCTGAAAAGAATTAAACCTACAATAACATGCAATACTAAAAAAAACAAAAAATATTTAATTTTTAATACAAATTACAATATTTTAATATGCTGTTATAGACAAACTTGGACACTCAAATTTTTCTATTATACCTAATTCAGGTTTACTATACCTTACTGCAGCTGAATATATCATTTCATAACATACTGACAAATGTGTCAGGGAAACCTTTACGTTAAATTTCAACAACAAAAAGGTACAATACCTTTTAGGGATATAAAAAAACCCAGTTTCCCCAATTTTTAAAAAATAACACTTATTGCCCCAATGCATTTGCTTAATGTTTGGTTTTTTGTACAAAAAAAATGTTAAAACCAAGTCATATTGTTTTTCTGAAATGAAGGTTAATTGACAACTTTATTAAATCAAAAACAAAACAATAAATCAATCAGTCCTAGCAAACACAAAAAATTTTCATATTTTTTTTAGTCACTAAAATCCCCTTCAGTATTTTTACCATCGCGTTCTAAGAACAAAGGAAAGGCCCAGATAAACTTGAACTTTCTTCACCACCTTCTTTAATAAGGATGTAATCTTTAATATCATTGTATTTTTTTATTTGATTTTGTGATAAAATGTTTAAGAAAAGGTTCTGTGTATAAGGTTATTAAAAAAGGTTTTATTATATCGCTCTTTATCTACTCTAAAAATATTGCGGCTATAACAAAATCTCATTTTTCGAAATTCCTTATGCTTCAAAGCATCTCGGGGAGCTGCCCAATAGGTAATTCAAAATTCGATTATGTCACAGCCGTGTAATAAAATCTTATGTGGAAAATTGGATATAGTGCCAATCATACTGACTAAGGTATAGAGAAAGATTTTCAGTTAGTAATTCTTAAAATGTGGTTTAAAATTTTTTTTTTAAAAAACCAGAAACGGGCACCCTTATGATTTTGTCAAACTTTATAAAAAGGGTTTTTTTATTAATTCCTGTAATTTCGGCACTTACGGGGGAATTTAAAAAAAAAAAACGTCGATGGCTCGGAAAAATAGTCGGGATAAGGTGCGTTAAAAAGGATTTTAAATTTTTTTGGGGAAACTAACAGTTAAATTAAAGTCAAAAAAAATTTTCCTAAGGCCCCTTTGGAAAAAAGGTACTTCTGTTTCGACTTATTTTTCATAACATAACTATCGTTTGAAATTCGATCGCTCTTTCCGAAAAAAAAAAGTAATTCTTCGCAACAAAAATTTTTTTAACTTATTAATCTACTCCACGAATTTTTTTTTTTGCAATGCTTTTTGAATGATATTCGAGGCCTACCTTTTGAACTAAAGGGCGGGGGGGAAAAAAGGTTTTAAATTTTTTTAAAATTTTTAATGGTCATGGTACCACTAGCCAAGAAATTTTTTTTTATTAAAATTTTGTCCATGATCGCGAACTTTTGGGAAAAATTTTTAAATAATTTGACTACTAAAATTGAAAATTTTTCTTTTAAATACTTCTTTGAATTATAAAAAACATTAGTCACTGGAAGGTATGACTTCATTTTGAGAAGTTCCTCTGAATTCTTTTTTTTAACCGTTTTTAAAAACACTTTAAGTAAAGCGTATCTTGGTATTTCATGCAGACAAAAAAAAAAACGTACAATATCTTACTTAGGTGCAGATAGTCTATGTTGTATCTGAAACTATGATATTTTTTTAAATTTTTAGTTAAAAAAAAAATATTAGAAAACCCCCAACCCATTTTTTTTTAAAGCTTAGCTAAAGGGGTTTAAAAACATACATTTTACATGTTACAAACAAACACAAATTCAACAAAAAGAGAATACTATCAATTAACCATTTCCCCCGCAATAAACTCTTACGTGGCTGAATTCGGTCCTGAGATTAATAGCACACCGTTTTATCCGACAGTTAGCCGACTTCAGAAAAACTATTTCCTGCGAAGTGCCTACAGCCGGAAAGGGTAAAAAAGCAGTTAAAAAACCCAAAGGGGGAAAGGGGCCCCTTTGTTGTCTTTTGATTGTTCTTTTGTTAGGAAGTTGGAAGTGCACACACGAGGTTGCTTAGAAATGTCGGGGGGGGTTTAGCCATATAAAGGGTTTAACATTTAAATTTTTTTAAAGGTTTTTTATTATACTTTTTTTTAAAATTTTTTGGGAGGTATCCATAATTTGCATGTAAAGTTCACTTCCCCCCGGGATCCTTATTTCTTAACATATTTACATTATTCAGATCAATGTTTTTAAATTAATTATTAAAACTTTAAATGTTGACAAAAAATAAAAAAAACCCAAAAAAAAAAAGCTTTTTTTTTTTTTTTTTTTTTTTTTTTTTTTAAAAATTTTTTTTTTGGGTTTTAAAAGGGTCCCCTTTAGGTTTTTTAAAAATTTTTAACCTTTTTTTGTTTTTTAAAAAACCCCCCCAAAAAAATTTTTTAAAAAAAATTTTTTTTCCCTTTTTTAAAGATTAAAAAAAAATTTCAATATTTTGAAGACTTTAAGGTAAATTTTAGTAAAGTATTTTTTTTTTTTCCAGCAGGAAAAATTTTTCATTAGTGGAGCTTCCCCCCATTTTTTTGGGGCCCCCAAAAAAATTAAAAAAAAGAATATCGTCATGTTTTTTTTTTTTTTATTTTATAGCGGACTTACAAATCTTTTTTTTTAAAAAAAAATTTTAAATTTTTTCAAAATTTAAAAAAAAAAAAAAAAGGGTACTTTATAAAAAAAATGCATGCATTTATGTTAAACAATTTTTTGTATTTTTTTTTTTTTTTACGTGAAAAGACAAAAATTAAAAAAAAAAAAAAAAAAATATCAGTTTTTAATTTTTTTTTTTTTTAAAAAATTTACATTTCTTTTTTTTTTTAACTATTTTATTTTTAATGACCTTATCTGTTGTCACAACGAAAGACAGTAGAAACTACTAATTCCTCCTCGGTAATTCAAAATTTTTTCCCTAATTAATTTTAAATGTTGTCTGTTTCCTTCCCTCAACTTCTAATTAACCCCTTTAAAAATTTTTTTAAAAAATTGTACCGATAATTTGATTTTTTTAATGATGATTTATATTCGAAACTCTAGAATTCGAATTTTGTTGCTATAGTTCGAAACCTTTTTTCTAAAAATTTTTTAAAACAACCTTGCAACACAAAATGTGATACCAAAAGCCTCTAAAATTCGTAATAAGCGAACGTAAAACAAACAAGTTAAAACATGAAGAAGGCTTCTACTCAGTTTCTTTCGCCATAAATAAAGTTGTGCCTCTATATTGCGAATTTTGTTTTCATTAACCTCTATAACTCAAAATCTAAATAAATTTTTAAAAAACCCTTTTTAAAAAAATAAATTAAATGTCTCTGAATTTTAAATAAGTGAGGTTTTACTGTATAAAAAATACAAATTTGGGGGAATTTTTCTTTAAAGTTAAAAAAAAAACTCAAAAGGTTTTTGGGGGAAATAGCCCCGGTTTTTTAACCCCCGGGGGTTTTAATTTTAAATTGGGGGGTTTGGGGGAACCCCTTTTTAAAATTTTTTGGGGTTTTTTGGGGGGTTTAAAAATTTTTAAATTTTTTTAAGGGGCCCCCAAAAAAACTTAAAAGTTTAAGGTCTCTAAAGGGTGGGCCCCTTTTCCCCCAAAACCCCCAAAAAAAAAAATTTTTGGTCCCCTTCCCCCCGGAAACCCGACCCAAATTTTTTAAATTTTTTTTATGCCTGAATTTAAAAAGGGACCTTTGGTTTTTTTAAAATTTTTTTTTTAAAAAAATCCCGCCCGAGCCTTTTTCCCCCTTTGGGTTTTTAACGAAGAAATAAAATTTTAAAAAAAATTTAAAAATTTTTTTTTAAAAATTTTTTTTCCCGAAAATTTTTGAAATTTTTTTTTTTTTAAATTTTTTTAAAAAATTTTTCAAAATTTTTTCCCAAAAAAATTTTTTCAAGGAAAGGAATTTGGATTTTTAAAAAAAGCAAAAGGAAAAAAAATTTAAAAAAAATTCCCTTTACCCGTTTAAAAAAACCTTTAATTTTTAAAAAAATTCAATTTTTAAAAAAAAAAAAAAGTAAAAAAAAAATTTTTTTTTAAATTTTAAAATTTTTAAAAATTTTTTTAAAAAAACCCTTTTTAAAAAATTTTTATTTTTGGCCCTTTTGCTTTAAAAATTTTTAAAAAGGGGTAAGAAAAAGGACTTGGGTTTTTAAAAGGGGGTTGGTTGAAAAAAAATTTTAAAAAAAAACTTGTTGAGAAAAAATTAAAAAAAAATTTTAATAATAAAATTTTTTTAAATTTTAAAATTTTTAAAAAAGTTTTTAAAATTTATTTAAAATTTTAGGGGAGGCCCAAAAAAAGGGTTGGGAAAATTTTGGAAAATTTTTCCCAAAAAAATTTCTTTTAAAAGGGGGGTTAAAAAATGAAAAGAAAATTTAAAATTTTTTGGGTTTTTGGGGGGTTTTAAAATTTTTTGGGTTTTTTAAAAAAAAAAAATTTTTAAAAATTTTTTAAAACCTTTAAAAAGGTTTTTAAAAAAAAATTTAAAATTAAAAAAGGGTTTTTTTCCTTTTCCCCTTTGGGGTTTCAAAGGTTAAATTTTAGTAAAGGTTATTTTAAAAAATTTATTTTTTAAAAATTTTTTTTTGGGGGGTTTTAAAAATTTATTTTTGGAAAATTAGGGGGAAACAAAAAAAAAATTTAAAATTTTTTAAAAAAACTTTTTGTTTGGGTAAAAAATTTTTTTAAAAATTAATTTTTATCATTTGGGGAAAAACTTTTGGGTTTTCCCCAAAAAATTTGGGAAACAAATTTTTTAAATAAAATTATTAAAAACGAAAAAAAAAAGGGGGTTTTTAAATTTTAATGGTTTAAAAGGATTTTTTTTTTTGGGATGTTTGAAAAACTCCCAAAATTTTTAAAAAAATTTAAATAAAAAAAGGGGCTGGGGGTTTTTTTTTTTTTAAAAACCCCCTTTTTACTTTTAATTTTTTATTTTTTTTGGGGTTTAACCCCAAAAAAATTTTAAGGTTTTTAAAAACAAATTTAAAAAAAAAACCCCTTTTAATTTTTATTTTAATTCCCTTAATTTAAAATTTTTTTTTAAAAAATTTTTAATTTTTTAAAAAAGAAAATTTTTTAACCCTTAGTTTTCCCCCGGCCCCCTTTTAAGGGGGAAAAGTTTTAACAAAACCCTTTTTTTAACTTTGGAAAAATTTTTTTACCCAAAGTTTCTCTTAAAATATTAAATTTATGAACTATTCTTTCAATGTTATTACTAAGTTTCAGAATGTGTTCGCCCCATTTTAAATTCTTATTCACAAAAAATTTCCTAAATACCTTGTGTGAGTTATAGTTTGTCTTAAAGAAACCGTGTTAGCTTTTGCCTTTATTTATGGATTATACCTGCCGACAACAACAAAACGACGGACTCTAATAATATGAAGATTTATAATTTATTGTTTATTTAGGTAGGTATAATCTTAAAATTACATTAAGAAATTAGAAAAATGCAAAGTTTTTTAAAAAAATTTTTACTATACATAATAATTTTTAATCTTAATATCTAAATCTAATTCTGTTTACTATCAGGGTCATTATTGGAAAATTAAATAGGATTTATGTTGTTTTGTATAGAAAGTAAAAGTCCCCAAATTTTTTTTAAAGTGCTGTACTGAATTTTTTTCCCCCCCCTCAACTGGTATGTTAGAAATGACATTTTTTATTAAATTTATAACACTGGGACTTAAAGTAGGGTAACATTTTCTGCTTTAATTTTACTTGGGTTTCCCCAAAACCCCATGGGATTAAATACAGTGATCAGGAAGACGTAAGACAGTATACCCAGCCTGTTCAGCCAAATTATCACATACATATTGTTTTTTAATTGCATATAAATTTAGAATTTTCAAAAGTTGCGTTTTTTCGTAACTAAATTTTAAATTAATATCATTTTATAACAAATATTCCTGAATTTCAGTTTTTAAACTTGATGAAGCTGGTGCCGTGTAGCAGATGGCTGTTGTAACTTGCGTTATCCATGACAATAACACTCTTGTTTGAAATATTTTTTAAAAGATAATTTTAAAACCAGTTTTCAAAAAGTTCTGCACTTCAATCCTCATGATAATTCAAGCTATAATCCTTAATACTCCTTTGCAGACAACAGCAAGCAGTTTGGGGCAAATCCGTTTTGTGAACCAGCCTGTATTATGATAATGCGTTTTCCTTTATTTAAAGGTGCTTTTGTCTGACAGTTTTGACTGAAATCAACCCGTCCTTTGGATACTGCGTCGTGTGTATCGAACCATGTTTCATCAAGGTAAATTATGGATCTGTTTTCTAACCTATAACTTTTAATTTCTTAAAGGTAATTAAATCTCCAAGTGTGTAATCTGTCCGATTTTATGACTACTTGCTTTTTGTTTATTTTTCGGTATCTAAATCCACAAACAACTCTATGGAGGGTGGCACGGCTAATATTTATCGTCTTCGTCTAGCTTCTTTTTGAGTTTATCCAAGGTAGGAACAACTCCGCTTTCATAAAGACAATATAGTTTTCTTTTTATTAGGTCCTGATCACTATTGTCTAGATTAAATTTGGTTGGTAAGATTGAAAATCACTACGTTTGTTTTTGTTTTGTTCAATTCTTCACTAATAAAAATATCCCTTATCGATATTATTGGAGTTTTTGTAAGTAGACAGATATCTTTTAAAGCTTCTTGTTTAATTAGTCCTCTACTGATACACATTTTGCACAACCTGTTTTGCATCTAATGACAAATGAATTCGACGCGACATAGTTATATTCTCGTAAAACCACTTTTTCGAAACGCACAGTAAAAACAGTTATTCAACACTGTCACTAAAATATTAGCCGAAATATTTATATACCTAATGGTCAATACTCAAGAAATACCTGGCCCACCCCTGCCATTATGAAATAATGGGTTTACCCAATAACAATAGGTAATAAAATCGTTAAAGGTTTATTGGGGTATTGTCCGTCAGAAGCCATAGCGATATACTTTGAGACAGACTATACCTCTATATTATTGTTACAAAAACCAATAACCAATCTGGATGCTGTCAAAATCTGGTCGATTAGCCGTAAGAAAAAAAGCAATATAGTTAGTTATCTTAACATTTAAACTTAGTTTAAATGTATAAGGTTTAAAATATATTTTAAAAAATAAATAAGAAACGGTATTACCTTTTATGTAAAAACCAAAGCCTATATCGGGTATGGATTATTTTTTAAAAAATTTCCATGTTAATTTTTTTTTATTATGTGCATACTATTTAAAAATACCCCAAACATCTTTTGTAAATGTGTAACCCTAGCTTAACTTAGTTATATAGTTAATACCTTTTCCTGTCCCATATTTATTTAGGCTTCCGTAAGGCCTGTTTTTACTGCGTAAATCTCCTACTTAAACAGTTTAAACATTTACTTAAATTGGAATTTGTATGTATTTGGTGTCGTCTAAAAACATTGGAATCGTGTAAATCCGTAGGAAAAGATTGTCAAAGATATACATATCTACGTTTGCCTTTTTAGCAAAGGTAGAGTTAGAAAAAGTTTAAAAAATTGTTTCTGAAAATATTAAATACCTTAATTTACTTTTTAAAAGGCAATGCCCAAAGCAAATTTTTCCAATACACTGTAAAAAATACTATGAGATTTTATATAGGATAACGGTGTGATTTATTACCAACCAGGTAATAGAGCAGGAGATTGTAAAAATATCAAATATAGGTTAAATTTACAATATTGTTTCTCTGGAAGAAAAGTGAGTCAAAAAATGCACTTTTTGTGTTTTACGCAAAAAATCAGACAACATATAATAGACCCTGATACCTCCCAAAGGGTACAGACTATCTGGGTTTTTGGTGAAACGCAAGATGACGCTAAAATTATTACATTAACGGCCGAGTGATGATCGTGTTGTTAAATTTAGCAATGGACTTATCAGTTGTTAAAAGTCAACAACGGTTTAGAATGTTTAACAAAACGTCATTGTCAGTGTTATTCAATGATTTAAGTAGGCAACCTGTCAAAATCTGACATTTTGTTTAACATTCTAAACCGTTGTTAACTTTTAACAATTGCAAAGTTAACAACGGTTTAGAATGTTTAACAAAATGTCGGATTTTGACAGGTTGCCTACTAAAATCATTGAATAACACTGACAATGACGTTTTGTTAAACATTCTAAACCGTTGTTAATTTTAACAATTGCTAAGTCCATTACTAAATTTAACAACGCTATCATCACTCGGCCGTATGTCGGTTAAGAGATTTTCAAAAATATATAATACATTTTACACTTTTAGATCTAAAATTGGTGTTTTTAATTTTCAAATTGAATTTCGTATAGTTGGCCATGATATAAAGACTAACCAAAAGAATAAGGACAGCAGCTACTGTCAGCCATTCATAATTTTTTTGGTTAACAGCAACATTTAAGTTTTATCATAATTATTTAAAGTTATTTAGTTTTTTTTAAATTGGGTTATACTATTTATTCGTCATGCGACAAAAATAGTGATCAGGCGTCTGACATGTAAACAGAAATGTATGTTTAATTTTTTTTTTTGTTCCTATTTGCCTAATGAGTTATTATGTATTAAAAAAAACTTATAACATTTGGATCCTTTATAGAATCCCACTTTTATAGGTATGACAAGCCTCAAGAAGAAGTTGATTAAATTCATGTTTTGGCAAACATAAAAAATTACTTTTTTAAACTCCTGCTGAAATATTGAAGAACAAGTAGAAGTGCTAAAAACCAGTGTTCAAGATATTTTGCGACAACATAACTTTAACATATATTAATTAAAATTAGATCATAATTTGCATCCTGGGGATACAGAGCAACGATTAAATTTTTGTAATTTGTAACTTCAAAATTAAAATTTCGAAAATAATTTTTACAAAAAAAAAATCATATGGTTGGATGAGGCTTTTATTAGCAGTGCTAGAATGTTACACAGACAAAATAGCAAATATTGGTCCAGAGAAAATCAACACATGAATTTTCCTAAAAAGCAACAAGGTAGATTTGGTTTTAGTGTGGCGTGTTTTATTTTATGATCTAGATTCAGATTTACGAAGCAAGTTTTATAGTGAATAAGTACTTTATTATTTTAGAAAATGCTTTAGTTTAATTACGCGATAATGTACAGGGTGGGCATTTTATTAGAGTCCTATACATTTTCTCGGAAACTGCAGACTTATGAGAAAAAAATTGAGCAAAAGTTTCTTGGAATCATTTTTGCTTTTAATTAATTCCACTGTCACATATACAGAGTGTTCATTGTGTTGGCGACCGGTGTTCACTTCCTTATTTTAAATGGGACACCCTATATATTATTATATATTTAGATAGCGCCTCCAAAGACGAGTTTAACGATATATAACAGTATAGGTCTGTGTCTCGACGTTTCGGATTTATTGAAGTTTTTCTTTAATTTTTGACCTATTTTTAAATTAATACAAATACGGTAAATATTTTTTTTTTTTATTTGTTTACGTAAAAAGTATAACAAAAGCCTATTTTATCTATATTAGCAGGCTATTTTTTTATTTTAAAAATGTTACAATGTTGCCATGTTTTGCCTATCGTAAAATTTCTTGAGTTTTTTAAATGCAACCCTCTTTAAATACAAATTATATAAAAATTAAAACCTTTTCAACTGATGTAAACATTATGTATGCGAAAAATGCTTTTCAACAGTGAGTTCATATTTGTCTTCAGGAAAAACATATTTTCTTTTTCCAACCACACTACACTCTGTATACTTAAAATTATAAATTAATATAGGATATTTGGTAAACTCATCTTAAATCAAATTTATTGTATTGGTTCATAATATTAAGTATACAGGATGTAGTGTGGTTGGAAAAAGAAAAATATTATTTTTCCTGAAGATAATCATCCATAAGTTCGAAACATGACTGGCCCATGACCTCGTTGAAAATCTTTTAATTCTTTATATAAAATTTGGTATTATACAGGAGGTTGATTAAAAACTCAAAAATTTATAGACAAAACATGCAACACTGTAACATTTTAAAATTAAAAAATGAGCTAATATAGATAAAATACGCTTTTGTAAATCTCTTTAGTAAACAAAAAAAGGAATATATACCCTTTTGTATAATTTAAAAATGAAAAATTAAAGAAAACTTCAATAAATTTAAATCGACATAGCCATATGTTCTATATAGTTAAACTTGTCTTTAGAGGCGTATCTAAATAATAATAATATATAGATGTTCCATTTAAAATATGGAAGTGAACACTGTGAACACCTTATATGTGAAAGTGAATTATAAAAGCATTTTCAAGAAACTATTGTCCGAACTTTTTTTCTCAAAAGTCTGCAGTTTCTGGGAAAATGTATAGGACACTAATAAAATGCTCACCCTGTACATACAGTTGGCTCAGTTAAATCAGTCATATTTACAAATAATAAGAGATATTTGGATGATAATTTATTAAATTTAAAATTTAATAAATAATTTTAGGTTATTGCATTGGCAATATAAGGTGTTATTTAAAACATAAACTCTATCTTAATTAACAACATAAAATTTAGGAACTTTTGAACATCACAAAACTAGAATATAATAATTGGGAAGGCAGTCCATTAATATTATTTGATACATTACGCAGAATTGGAACAGTGTGTATAAATGTATAGAACATGATCAATGCAGTTTGGACAATATTTTTAGCAGCTAAATTTAATATAAAAGCTATTAATATTAAAAATAGAGTTTAGCATTAGAAAGTAAGATTTAGGCTACTTGTTATTTAAAAATGGGTGATTTTAATTTTAGCCATAGAATTTTCTTTATAGAAAGTAGACATTGGAGTAGTTAAAATAAAACGAATAAATTTGTGAAAATGCAGAACTAGTTTTTTCTCTTGTTTTTAGTAAATAATACTATAGTTAAGATTATACACAAAATTAAGTTTTTTTTTTTAAATTTTTTTTTTTGTCCTGTGGATTTCTTTACATATAATTTTTATTTCAGACCATTGTATGCGGTGTTCTTTTGACCATGCATGTTCGGCAATTTTCGACCTTGACATTTTATCTCGTTCCGTATGTTTTTTGTGTTCTTTAACTCTAATTTCGAGGGGCCTTTTTGTTTCCCCAATGTATACTTGACCACACTCACAGGGAATCTGGTAGATGCAGTCTTTATTTGAAATAATATTGTCGGTCACGTCTTCGTAAGATTACTTTTTAAGTGATTTGAGATTTAAATGCTGTTTTAATATTATACTTGTTTACCATTGCGGAACTTCTTCGAAGGTCCTTTCATATACGGAATTCTCAGAAATGTCTAGTTGGTTGGGCCTTGTTTAAGTTGGAGTCTTTTGTTTTGTTCTGATTTTTATCGATATTTTCTTATTTAGTCTTTCATTGTAACCATGCTGCTTAAGAGCCTAGTTATATAAGTAATTTCTTCCTGCAAAGATTCTTTACAATTACATACGGTTCCTGCGCGGTTAATTAAGCTTTGTAAGACTCCTTGTTTGGTTCCGTTGCAATAGGAATTTTAATGTAGGTTTTGTCCAGTGTGAGTAGGTTTTCTATACACCGTGATTTGTAAATGTCCATTATACCGTTTGACTAATGTATAATCGCGCAGTAACCTTTTGTCATAGTAAAGATCTCTGCAGAAAGATATTATTTACATAACTGGGGATGTTAAGCAGAACGGTTACAATGAAAAACTGAATAAGAAAATGATCGAGACAGTAGAACAGGACAAAAGACTCCAATCTAAGCAAGACCCCGAACACATTAAACATTTATGACAAATCCGTATATTAAAAAAACTTTGGAGAAGATCATTATCATTTAAATCCCAAATCACTTTAAGAAGTAGTCTTACTAAGACAACGATATTTCAAATAAAAACTGTATCTGCCTGATTTCCTGCGAATGTGCTAAAGTATACATTGGAGAAACAAAAAGATCCCTCAAAAGTAGAGCTAAAGGGCGTAAAATACAAACGGAAAAAAGTAAAATGTCAAGGTCGGGGGTTGCCGAACATGCATGGTCAAAAGAACACCGCATAATGGTCGAATGCAATTTTTTTTTAAAAGAAACCCACTGGAAAAAAGTGTAAAGAAGCTGTAATAATCCTAAACAACCAGAATATATACACAACGTCAAAAGTCTTTTCTACATATTATATAAATGTATTTTGTTTCATAAAATTAAAAAAAAATCATTGAAATTGTTGTTTGTGAAGATTTAAATTTGATTTACGTAAATATTTTAAATGTACACACTGGACCAGTTAAAAAAGAACATAATTTTAAATACGGTTTAATTCAAAAATTACCTTTATTATTAAAAAATTGATTGAGATGATAATTAATAGCCTGTATTTTCTTCCCAACTTCCTAATAGAGCAGCAATACGTCTTGGCATAGAAATTTTTAAGTTATTAATGACGGGTTGAGATATGCGGTTCCATTCTTTTACTGCAGCTGCAGCTAGTTCATCAGCAGTTTTGGGTGGGTCATGGCGATTGTGGATGGCTCTAGAAACCAAATTTAACAAGTTCTCTATGGGATTCATATCCAGTGAGTTGGCTGGCCATTCTAATCTGGTAAGTTCTATAGCATCAAGTACCTTCTGAACAGATTTACCTCGGGTGGCCTGGCATTGTCATCCATAAAAATAAAGTTAAATCCTATTTTATTGCTTAGAGGATAAACAATGGGCCTAATAACGTTTTGAATGTAGTTTTCACTCGTTATATTTTGTTGTATGCACATTAATGTGGTGCACGATTGTCCATTATACCCCCCCCCCCAAAACATTACAGTTCCTTCTTGATAGGGAACCACTTCGCAGGGAAAATTAAGTCGCTGAAAATAAAAAATACAAAGGACCCACCTCCATTGACCTAAAAGCCATTGCCTATGGTCCCTAGTCCACTGGTGGCGGGCAGCATGGTGTCGAGGCAATAGAAGAGGGACTCTTAAAAATCTCCTGGCTCGTAAATTATCACTAAGCAGCCGTTTGCGGATTGTAGAAGTAGAAATTAGGCGGCAAAACGTACCTTAAAAATTAGCTGATGGCTGGGGCAGTGGCATTTGGATTTCGGCAGGTAAATTGTATTTACAAAGAAGTCGTTCCACAATTCCAATATCTTTGGATCTTTGGATGATGCGACCAACAGTTGGTCTTGGAATTAACATAAGTCAAAACATTGTGTTTTAAAAAATCAGTTTTCCAAAGGGCAATACTTTTTTCCTGTTAAACACAGAAATTTTACGTCCAGGCATTTTTACTAACGACAAAATTAAGATTTGCGTACCCAACTAAGCAAATAAACTAAATAAAACTAAAGAATTTGAGACAAACATTTTTAACTTATTAACAACAAACAAAAACGCAATAAAAACTCATTAACTCGAATATTTACGGGGGTTCCAAGGCTTTTGACGTTGTGTGTATTTAGCAATCCTAAAAAATCAATCAAGCTTTGGTGAAAAAAAAATAGTATTTAAGGTGGCAGCTTTAAGAATACTTTTTATATACCACTAGAAAATGGTTAAAGATACATCACTAACCGAAACGTTGTGTACCAATAGACTAATACAGACAAAAGAAATCCAAAACTTTAGTGTTATTAATACTATAACCCTATCTTACACCTTCAAGAAAACGTTTTATGGGGTAATTCTCCACCCAAGAACAGCAGCAAGCTTTTCTGCGTCCAAACTTTATAAACATGATAATATAATACAAAAAATATAAAATCACAAAAAGGGTAAAATTTTATATTCCCCGTGGCAAATTCATATTCTGAAAAAGTATATATTCGTATATAAAATGAAATACAAACTTTCCTTGATTATAAATAATAAATTATACTAACACAGGCAGACGAATATACCAAGCGGCGGCGGCATTTCGGTTCTTCTTTGCCTTTTTTTATTTGTGGAGATGTAATATTAAAAGTTTGATATATAACTTTTCACAAAATATACGAAACTTTATAAATTCAAGCGGAGACTTGTGCGATTGTGCACACAACCATAATTTTTGGAATTTTGCGTAAATGAAATTTTTATCGAGCGAAGATTTAAATTAAGTTTAGATAAAAGGTTTAAAGATGTGGGGTAAGACCGAAAAGAATTACGTTTTTTTGCATTAAAATCTTTTATTACTGGTTTAGTCACTGAAAGCAAATAAAGGTATTACCTCCAGAATTCTTATAATTGCATATATTTTCTAAAAATTTGGAATTAGACTTATCATATTATCCACTTTAAAATTTATATATGCTCTACTTGCTCTCAATATTTTTAAGGGGTGAACACTGCTCCCTTATTAAAAATTAAAAAACTATAGGTTTAAGCATTTTGTCAATTATAATTATTATAATTATTTTTTTTGTCTTGAGACAGTCAACGAAGGCTGATGCCCAAGTACTAACGTACCGTGGGTATTTTAAGTGTGGTAAGAGCGAGATTGTTCACACGGGACCTAAGTATTTGGAGATTGGGAGGAGAAGGAAAAACTTCTGCGGGCGGCAGGTTCCATAGTCTTGATACTCTAGGGATAAAGGAACGAAAAAAAATGGGAAGCTCAGGGCCTCTCTAACTGAACTGTAAAAGAATGGATAAAGTTGCACTACGTGTTGCTATGTTGGGAGCTGCCAGAGAAGGAATTATACTGGCCAACTCCTCTGAGCAAAAGCCGTAAAAATATCTTTAGAGAAGCGACAAATCCCCTATTGCTCGACGGTGGACACTGTGAGCGTGGGATCATTAATAAGACGAACGTCTTTAAAGGGGATCCAGAATTCTAAGTGTTGTAGTGGACGCCATTCCTCAGACATGAGAACAATATTCTAAAGAGGGTCTGATTTAGGATACATACAGAGTATACAGATTGAAAGAAAAAAACTTTCTGGTTCAAAAGAGGAATCCAAGCTGTTTTGAAGCTCTCGAGGCTATGGATATCATGTGTTTGTGCTAGTTAAGGTTATTCTTAAAAGTAACGCGGACAAGATCTGTGTTCTGCAGAACTTGGCCGCTCATATGTAACGAATGACCATTGCCAGACTTGTTTCGCGACAGCGAATATGACGGCATTAAACTAAACAAGATTTTTGGCGCCCCAATCCAAGAAAAGTATAAGGTCTTGTGACCTGCGCTTGTTTTCCAAATCAGAATTACATGGTGGCTTAAGAAATTGAATACTAGAGTGGAGGGTACTATCGTCAGCAAAACTATAAATGGGATTGATTGTGGAAGAGAGAAGATCGTTAATGTGTAGAAGAGAGAGCGTGGGTTTCAGCAGTGAGCCCTGGAGTACCCCAGCATTAATTTGGTAGAAGCTGGAAGAATGACCATCTACAGTACCTGATATACGTCGATTAAAAAGGAAACTGGAGAGCCAAGAGCAAAGCTTTGATGAAAGACCGTAAGAAGGAAGTTTGTTAAGAAGCCCATCATGTCAGACCTGATCGAAAGCTTTAAAAATGTCAAGTGCAACGATCTGAGATTCACCAAAAAATTCAAGGGACTTGTTCCAGTTGTGTGAGACAAAGGAAAGAAGATCAGCTGTGGATCTTTTGTGACGGAATTCATACTGCCTGTCATGTAAGATCCTGTGTTATTATCTGCAACGTAAGATTGTTTATAATTTTAAAACATATTAAAAAAAGTTAAACTCTTGAGTTACTCCTAATTGTAGTAATATTTGTATTGTTCAAAAACGTACTGTACTGGACCTGAATTTGTGATCGAAAGTTTTTACCCTACAAAAAAATACTTGTGAATACCACCGTTGCGATTCCGGCGTCCAGAACTCGATTTTCCACCCCTCACCTCGGGGTAGTTTTGCGCATAATAAAAAGCGTTAAAAGTATATGAGAATACCACCGTTCCTATTCCAGCGTGCAAAATTCGATTTTTCCCCCTCCATGGGGGTAGTTTTGGTCTTAGAGGGTGAATTTTAGTAGCGGAAAAACTTTTCGACCACTCATTCGGGTCAGGCGTTAAAAAGCTGGCATTCAGAAATCCATTTTTCGTCCCCGTAGGGGTAGTTTTCGGCCTCTGGGGCCAATTTTAGACGTCTAGGGCCTTTTCTGAGGCCGGATTCGGATTCGGCGTCGAAAAATACGTGGGAATATCATGGTCCGATCCACGGATCTCAATTTTTTTTTGTTGGGCTGTGTAATTTTTGAGGACTACAATGGGTAAATGTGCAATACATGTTTATTCTCTTTTATTTCAAAACATACTGATGGCTATACTATATGCTATATAAAAAATGTATGTGTATACATATTGTATAAAAGTCCGTAGGTGTACCTCGCCATATGAGCCCTCATTTCGCTTCAGAAAGCTTCTTTTCTTTTCTAATGTGTATATAACATATGTGTGTAAGACGGTTTTTATGTTTGTGTTACTAGTGTACTTTTTTAACTTGCGCGAAACATCTTTCAAATGCACCTCGTATAATTTGCAGAGACTTGCTCTTCACGTAGATTTTGGCTTTATTAAATTATATGTGTTGTGTTTAAAACTACTTTTATCAAGCAAGCTGTAAAACCAATGAGCTGACATCATAGATAGAAAAAGCATTTCATTCATAAACGCAATCGAGAGCTGCGCCCAACATGTTTTGTTTATTATTGGCGATAGAATGGTACAAGCATAGTTTGTACTTACTTGTGAAATGATAATCCAGGAATTATATTCGTCACTTTACACACTTGGCACTGCCTTACCATTTTAATTTATTAAAAGTACTTACACAAAACTGAAATTTATACAATTGTCACAAAAATAACCCAAACAGCAAAACACATTTAAACTAAAACGCTATATTGAATGTGTCATCTGTCGAGAGAAGCCGAAGGTGGCGGAAGTACGCTTCTACGAAAAATCCGCTGTTGTCACGTTGTCGCGCCTTTATTAGTAGCTGTCCAAAAACAAAATGGTATTTTGACATCATTACTTTTTTGTGTTATACTTTATAGTAATAAATATAACAAATATTATTCACAGTTTAAAATACAATACTTGAGCAAAATTTGATGTAATTTTAGTAATAAATCAAGAAAAATTTAATCATAATATACTATCAAGTAAATGAAACAGAAAGATACTTGGCAGCCACGCTTTACGACAAAATAGTATCTGTAGTAACCATTTTCCCCGGTTTTGGTATATTTTATTGTTTCAAGTACACAGATTCATTCATCGCTAGGCAGAACCTTAGAATATGCGTTTATGATGCCACGCTTATGCCAGTTTCTTTCTCCTTTAACTAACAGCTCATTGTGTGAAACCTTATCATTTTTTTCTCCATAAGAAGGAATATTTGACTGATTTTTGGAAAAATAAAAAGTTTGTTGCTTCGAGTCTTAGTGCTCGACCGACGATCAGCGCTGACATCGGTCGAACATAGGTATATTAATGAAAATGTATGCTATACGCGAGTAGCAGTCTATCAGTCCTACACTGTACCTAGTTGTTCATACATTTTCAGATAAAGCTACGTTCGACCGATGTCAGGCTTAAAGAAGTAAATAAAAACTATATTAAAATGGTTAACTGTATCAAAAAAAAGAGTTTTTAATTTTTTGAGACTAATAAATCAAAAAGCAAATGGCTATAAAAGCAGAAATAAAAACATGTTTTTACATAACCTAATAAAATAAAATGTAATATCGATTTGGGAAACTTAATCAGTGGTCAAAAAATACATTTACATATTCCATTGTCCTTTTATATTTTATATTCTACCTTTACCGTTTCATAAAAAAAAATATTAAAAAGGAAATACCTTTGTCCCCTATAGCAATCATAACCTTTTTATTTCAAATGGCTTGAATTACCACTAAAATCTCCATATTCTATATCAGAAAACAAGAATAAGGACAGGGGACGCTTTTCAAATTGGCACAAAAGGCAAAAAGCTTTCGTATTTGCATTGGCCGTTACGAACCAATGACCATTTCGGTGGGATAAGAATCGCGTTAAATTATCTGAAAAGATATTTGAAGGATGCTTTTAAAGCTAATATTTTATTTTTTTTTATGTTGGCAATAATGTTATTTGTACGTGTGGTGATTTTTTATCTTCTTTTTCCTAGAACTTAGCAATGTTAAAGCTTATCGTCGATTTGACTCAGGTATTTACCAGACACTAACATAGTTTTTGAAATACTGACCTACTATATTAATTAGAAAATTTTGCAAAGTAGACTTATAATTCTGCACAAAAATGATGCAAAATTTTCCCCAGAAAACACATTAAAGTTAATAGTTAATTAAACGAATCTGAAGAAAACTTTAGTGATTTTCGTAACCTTACGTCACTATCGAAACAGCAATTTGTTAAAATTTTTAATGACTGCCAAAGAGCTCCAATTTTAAAATACAAAGGGAGTCATTTTCAATGCACAAGTGGTATACTTTATTTTAAGCAGGTCTAATGCTAGCATCAGATGGATACATCGTGGATGTGCAAGGTCCATATTTTTCGGATATAAGAAATAATGATGCTTCGTAATGAGATGCAACTGGACCGCGAAAATATTCGTCAGTGGATACACGATGGCGATGTATTTGTTGTGGACAGAGGTTATAGAAACGCTGTTGAGTTTTTAGAAAATCTAAACTTAAACGTGGAGATGCCATCTACCCTTGAACGAAATCAAAGGCAGTTTACAAGTAAGTGTAGACTTATAATTCTGCACAAAAATGATGCAAAATTCTCCCCAGAAAACACATTAAAGTTAATAGTTAATTGTTATTCAAAGGAAAAAAGTTTTAGATTTTAGCTCAAGGTTGTGTTGCGTTCAAGACCAAAAACTGAGAGCTAAAATCTAATATTTCTCCTCTAATACACTATTTTTTTCTGTGACGGGAAAAACGATAATTTAATGTTAAAAAAAATATTGTTGCAGATAATTAATTATGTAAAATTCAGAGATTTAAACTAGTAGGCTGTTGTACTTATAGCGACCATTAGACCTACGTTGTTATAGAAACCTTTAAAGTAATCAAATATCCGTCAATTTGATTCTGTGATTTAATGGATTTGATTTAAAAGTTGAGAAACTTACGGTCGAGTGATGATCGCGTTGTTAAATTTAGCGATGGACTTAGCAATTGTTAAAAGTTAACAACGGTTTAGAATGTTTAACAAAACGTCATTGTCAGTGTTATTCAATGATTTTATTAGGCAACCTGTCAAAATCTGACATTTTTTTAAACATTCTAAACCGTTGTTAACTTTTAACAATTGCTAAGTCCATTGCTAAATTTAACAACGCGATCATCACTCGGCCGTTAGTGTTATTGTTTACTATTTATTTTGCATCTCATTCATGCAACGTACACTTAACAATTGCACTTTTGATATAAAGGAAATGTAACTTTTGTATAATAAAAAAATTTCTAAAAGTTAATTATTAAATATCTAACTTTAGTTATGTGTATATATGTCGCACTCATATGGCGTAATTGTCCATTTTATAAACTGAATGTCCAGTTCCTGAAGTGGGACCAGATAGTGTACTAATATTTTCTTTTACCATCTGGACAATATTTTTGTCCAGTTCATATAATGGATATACCATTTTTCCACTTGGTTTAACGAGACCGTATTACAGCATCTGGATACAAAAATCATTTTAATCTTCAATCATTATTTATTAACTGTAATACAATGCGATGACCCAACATTTTTGATTAGTTGTGGTTAGCTCCTCTAAGTGGAAAAATAACATATCCATTTTATGAATTGGACATAAAAACTGTCCAGATAGTGAAATAAAATATCATTACACTATCTGGTTCCACTTCACGAACTGGACATCCAGTTCACGAAATGGAGAACTACGCCAAGTGGGTGCGACATATATCAGGAAAAAGTACTCACTTTTTTTCCAAAATAATAATATAAATAAAGTAATTTTATTAAAATTGACATTTTGGTACCTATTCATAGAAATAAACTATTAATTTTTTTTTTGTCACAGAATTTTTTTTACGGGTGTCCTCACCAATACACTTTTCGGTCAGTAGCTTAGAATATAAGAAAATAAAAGAGGTAACAAGGATCAAATTAGTAATATCAATTTTAGTATTAATTATGGTTTTTGGGTGCTTAAATAATAAAAACTACCAAATGTGGAATATGAATTTCTTTATCGAATTAAGACACATTTAAATGTAAAAAAACATTTTTATTGCAAAATAAATTAAAAAAAAAGAACTTGAAAAAAAAAAAAAAAAAAAAATTAAGCTTTTTGGACTTTTATCCACAACTTTTTTCTGGGGCAAGATAGTTGTAGTTGCTGTACAGAAATAAAAGGCTATTTAAAAATTCCCAAAATAAGCAGTTTTTAAAGTATTTTTTTATTGAATTTCACAGGAATAATTTTTTTGAATTTTGATGCCTGAAAGGAGTTAAATCAAATCCCCTTTAACGGGGTCCATTCCCACTGTAAATGTTTATAAAGTTGTCAAGCAAAGTAAGGATGCAGGAAATTCGGTATTAAATGTTTTATTTTTTGTATCGTGTCTGTAGGAGTTAATTGCAAAAATACAAGCGATTTTGAAGTATCCCAGGAAGACCGAAATAAAAATATAGACCATAAAAGAGACATTTTTACTATTGATGTACAATGGTTTTTGTGCAGTTTTAGTAAATTTGTATTACCTTTTTTATTAAACGTATCACTTTGCTTTTGTTAATATACAAGACCAATAATTATTTCTGTTAAACACATTATAGATATATAAAAAAATTTAAGGTTTTTTCCCCACCCTATCTCATTAAGATAGACCTATTTTAAGTATCTTTTATGTCTATTTATATCAATTTTAGGACAATGCAGTCAGAGCTGTGGAAGTTCTCTCAAATAGTACTTCAAGTACAAATACAAGTTCTTGTTAAGATGTACTTGCTTTTCCAAATAAATTTAAAAAGTACTTGAAGTAAAACAAAGTAGTTAAAGTAAACAAAAGTAACTGAAGTAAATAAAAGTACTGGAAGTAAAAGTAGTTTTACTTGAGTAGCATTTTTTTAATAACTTTGAGTTAGATGGCTATATGTTCAAGCGCAAAAAAAAATGTATACTTTGATAATTTAACGATTTACCTTACCCGTAAAGTCTGTTATTGTAATGTATGTATTGAGATTTTTAGCAAAAATATTTTTTGAAAAATTTTCGGGATTTGAAAGTCCAACATATTTTTTAATTCAATCCGAATGCATTTTTTATTTTATGTTTTAAAACCTTATGACCTCCCGAAACCAGTAATTAACCCAATATTTTCTGCTGTTTTACTCTACATCATCATCATTTTTCTTCTTTCTCTAACAACAAACGTATGTTAAACTAATGCACGTACCCTAAAGTCAAAAACCTTTAAGTATTATATGTATTAATTAAAACACGTTGATTCTGTATTAAAAAAATATATAAAACTGGTAAAAGAGCTTGAAGTGGCAAGATATATAGATCGTAAAATAAAATCTTAAAATACAGGTATCTTTAAGTGGTGCTAGAAATAAATAAAAAATATTTACCAAAAATTTCTAAACTGGTATTTATACTATTTTGATATTTTTTAAAGTACTTATATAATGAAAGGTATTCAAAAATAATTATAATTTTACCATTCTTGGAGCCATTAACAACTGAATTAAGAGATATAATGTATCAGAGTCAGGAAAAGTCGGGCGATCTTCTTGTTTTAACCTGTTTGCGCGATTATTTAACGGGAATACATTGGCTCACCTAATTGATTTCTTTTTACTTCAAGTACTTCTTATTTACTTGAAGTACTATTTTTACTTCAATTACATCGTAATAATTAAAGTACTTAGAAAAATACTTGGTCAAATCAAGTAAAAGTTCAAGTATTTTAAAATAAATTAATCAAGTACAAGTACAAGTACTTCCTAATAAAAAGTACTAAAAGTAAAATACTTCAAGAACCAAAAAGTACTCTTAGTAAATTTTTACTTCAGGTACTTCAAGTTTTGACTGCTCTAACTGTGCCTACACTAATTTAATTAAAGTAAATTAAACCAGAAACATTTACTGAATATATACATACTTTTTTATACAGTAAAGCGCAGAGGACTGCGAACATAGGACAATCCTGGAGCATTTTGATGTACCTAAAAACGCCGCACGCATTGCTTATCGATCAATAATTTTCGGTAAACAAATTCATAAGACGCGTCGGCCGGCAAAGCGATCAACTCAATACGTTTATTCCTGAAATAATTCTTTACTATCGAACGCTCGACAGCTAAAGTTTTACTGTGTCGATTATTTGCGACCAAACAGTTTTTTAATAAAATAATAATTATTAATAATGGATGTTTACGAACTGGAAAGAAAATTAAAATTATTAAATGGTATCACCGTGAAAATCCTTTTGGGGAATTAGGGAATTATTTATTAATTTACTTCCAACCAGGCCGACTCCCACGATTTCCACTATTCACCGAGTCATTAAAAACCTTCTGACATTTTTTGTTATCTCCAAAAAACACAAACATGTTAGTGTCCCAGAAGAAAACAACGAAAAGGAAAATGAAGGAAATTATGGTAGTGGCAAGTGTTATTAAAAATCCTACAATTTTCATTAATACAATTGCAAAACAGGTTAATTTGAGCAGAAGATCAGTGGGTAGAGTGCTGAAAAAATGGATACCGATCCTACAAAGTAAGAAAAACCTATGAAATTTTCTCTGATGATCATTTTAGACGAATGCAATTTTGTGAAACTGTAATGGAAATGGAAAATAACAATGATTTTTTTTTTTTTGGGTCACGTAAAATCACAAATTTATGGTTTCCAGGAGAATAGGGTTAATAATCTACAAGAATTGCAATTATAAATTGAAAATTCTTTTAGGATTATTACCCTCAGCATTCTAGCAAAAAATGTCAGAAGGCGTTTTATGACAATCTTGGTTATTGTTTAACTCAAAAAGGTGGTTTATTTGAGCATCTTCGATAACTTCAAAGAGTTTTTCTTTTTTTATTCTGTGAATGCACATTAATTTATTTTTTTTAAAAATATCTTCTACGTTCCATTATTTATTGGAGAAAATTATATTATTTTATTAGGAAAAACTGTTTGGTTCTTAAGACCATAGTAAACGTTGCGGTCCCGTAAGCAACTAATTTTAAATTTATGGCTGATAAGAAATCCGATCGAAGTCGGTTGACGCTACTGCTACTTGCCTATAAACACTGCATCCTCTTACTAAAAATAAAAACGTAGTACAGAACTAAACTGGGCAGATAATTCTTCCGAATTTATCACCGCACTCCCCACCAGTCCCAACCAAAAATGAACCACGTGAGGAAACGAGACGGAAATTGAAATACAAGCCACAAAATTATTATTGGTATTTTAGAATTGGGTACATCCAAAATCGCCCAGGAGCCTCCTATGTTCGCAGTACGGTGCGCTTTACTGTATATCTAGTTAACAGTAAACACTATTACCTTTTCTTTAATATTTTTGTTTTACTGTGATATAAGCTAAAAGCAAAACAAGTTTTATCAAAAACATTTTTTTCTATTTTTGCAGAATTGGTTTAAATGTATCTTGTCCTTGAATTAATTTAGAGACTTTAGAATTTGTATACAAAAAAAAAAAAATATTTTAATGTTAAATAACTTACTTTTTCGTTGCCAACTTTAAACAGTTAATAATTAATTTAAATACAAAAACTCAACCAAAACCTAAGTATCAATTTTAAGTAATATTTTTTTATTTTACAGTACGCCTATGAAGAACGAGATTTCTAAAAGGATACTTTATCTAATCCTAAAACTGTTATTAAGAATGATAAATTTCTAAAACTTACGCCATTGTTATACTATAATGAGATTTAATAAAGAGAATTGATACTCTTTTTGTAAAAATGTGCGGAAATGTTAAAAAAGCTTACAGAACGAAAAAAATTACGATATTATTCGCCCAGAGATGGATGCCTCTTAATTTATATCGTTTTTCTTGCTGTTATCTTATTTCTTTTACTTTTTTTATTTTCCCCATTATTGTCAAGATTATATTGTACATGGTGCAGTTTATTATTGAATAATCACTAACAATTTTTAGTTATTTGTCACACAAAATTAATATCTTTTATTTTCTTAGTAATAATAAATAATAATAATAATAATATAATTGCATTTGTGGCTTTTGAATATAAAAATATACGCTACTTTAAAATAAAAAATAGTGACAAAGAATTTAATTAATTTTTGCTACCATGTTAGGTTTAGTATTTAAAAGCTTTATTTTTTTTTACTTGGTTATACTCGTTAGCTTTGGAAAATTTCAAGACGAACTGATCGATCTTTATGTATCATTTTCGGATGTTATAAGACATGGAACCTAGAAGGTCGAGGACACAGATCCAGAAGCACGGGACGTCGCGATTATAAACTAAGAATTTTGACTCAGAGGTCAATTTAGTTCGATTTAAGCGATTTTAAATCAGTGATCTTACGAACAGAGAAGGATTTTGGGGACGAGAGTGTCTCGCTAAATAAAAAGTTTTGAGCTTTTTTTACCGTTGCTTGGGTGTTGTTAATTCCTGAGTATCGATGCAACCGACTGTTTATAAATATTGCTTTTCTTTGGATGTGCATAATGGAAAATGCGCTTTTTTAGGTTTAGGATTAAAGTAAGTGGACCTTTTACGCCTTCCACCGCGACCGTTTGGTTTATTCTGGCTCACACCTTTTTATATTTCTCCCAATAGGATCAGACTTCTAATGATTCCGTTATCAAACTGGGAGAAGGCGCTTTCATCTTCCTTTACTCGTGCCGCTACCGGACACGAGCACAATATGTGTTCTGGTCTTCCTGTCTCCTGGAAAGTATGACGAGCAGACGATTAGATCCGTCATACCCTCCTCTCCCGGTATAGTGACGTGGGTAGCCACCAGGTCCTTGTTACAGGAACCAGATATACCTTCTGAGGCCGTATCTTGGACCTTTCCCTATGAAACAGTTTCTATCCGCTTTCTGTGTAAAGCCAGGGATCCCTTTTCCCTATAAAAGCGGTTTGGATTCAGGTATTTCTTCCTAAGAACCTGCTTGTTCAGGGTACCTTTCGAAACGAATTAACCCGTTTCGGTCGGCGCACCCTTGTCTGCTTTTAACCTTTGTTACTTTTTTCCTATAAAAGCGGTTCTGATCGCTTTCTGTTTGGAGCTGGGAAAATAATAGGCCACCACGGCAGAGCCCCGCACTACCGCAGTAAGACTAGAGTACCGAGAGGCACCCTAGGAGACACCTGTTTAAGGCACAGGATATCGTTCACTCATCAGAACGGAATGCTAACACCTTACCTAACATGCGCTTACATCTACAAGATCGGCTGACTTCTCTTTGAACATGACAGGACATAAGTTTTTATTATTACTGATGCTTGAATAATCAGTAAACAGTAATATTTTACCATTTTAATTAACTTAGTAAAAAAATAGATAATATAAATTAAATTTAGTACAGGATATTTACGTTTTAGTTTGTTTATTTGGTTACTCGCCTTTTACTTTTTGGAAAATGGGACCCTCTTGGTCCGGGTCCCGGGGTATGCGGGCTCACCCTGTCCAGCCCTATGGACCCCTATGAACTTGCAGATCGCCTGCAACAAAAATGAAGAAAACCCCCAAAAAACCCAAAAATCACAAATATTAATCTACGTTTCGGTGGCAAGTCGGCCACCGTTATCAAGATTGAAACTAAAACAAAAAATTAAACTAAATTTTAAGAAATTTTAGGTCTGAAAACTTAGGAAATTCTGATAAGTGACAATAGGTTATTGGACTGGTGTATGTATAGTATTTAAAAAGACCAGAAAGGTGGGTGGTATGGTGTGTTAATTGATTTTAAGTTTACCTGAATTTACTTCAGCATCAAGCATAGGTAACCATGTATTATTTAAACTAACAGATATTGATGCTACACATCTTTCTTTATTTAATAAAATAAATGCACTTTCTTTTATTTTACGTTTTTTTGAACAATTTTCCTTTGCTATAATTCTAGAAGCATTCCAGTTTATTATGTGGTTATTATCAAATGCGTGTTGACAGATTTTTGATTTGTGGAATTCTGTGTTTCTAATATATATTCTATGTTCTTTTATGCGTTTGGCTAATGGTCTGGAAGTTTCACCTATATAAAATTTATTACATTCACAAGGATCTTATAAATGACATTTTTTGTTTTCGTTTATATTGTATGGTTTTGTTTTTGTTACTTGGGATCTAATGGTGTTTTGTGTTTTAAAGATAGTGCGAATATTAAATTTGTTACCTATTCGTTAATTTTATTTGATAAGCCAGGAATATATGGTAAAAATAGATTTGTAACAGGTCTATTTTGATTTTGTCTTAAATTTGGTTGTTCAAATTTTAGAAAGCATTTATTTATAAAATCAAGAGGATAATTATTTTGAACTAAAATATCTTTTAAAAATTCTTTTTCATTTTCTTTGTTTTGATCAGAACAAATTATTTTAATTCTATCAAAAAGACTTTTTACAACTCCTTTCTTTACCATTATTGGGTGATTAGAGTTAAAATTTAAGTATCTATTTGTATGTGTAGGTTTTCTGTAAATTTTGGTTTCGAAATTATTTACATCTTTTTTTATTAGAATATCAAGAAAAGGAAGTTGTGAAAGTTAATTGGGTTCTTGTTAAATGTGAAAGAATATTGGTAGTTTTCGTATGTTGTAATAAAAAATGTTGTTAAAAAAATATATTTAATAATTTTGTCAAATTGTATATATAGAAATAAATTATATTATATATATTATATATATACGTCCTATAGTTAGTTGCATAAACTCACCTACACACCCATTAAAGCAAATTTTTACTAATTTTAGATCCTTTAGTAAACAATACTGACTCATACATTAAAAATTCCCAACATTTTCTAGAAAAATTAAGACACATTGACATAGACCCAAATAACACCTTGGTAAGTTTTGATGTTGTAAGTTTATTCACAAATGTTCCTGTAGATAAAACATTAAATATTGTTAGAAATAAATTTAAAAATAATGTCCACCTTGGGAAAGAACCAAACTAAACATAAACTATATTCTTGAATTATAAACTTTTTGCTTAAAAACACATATTTCCAAAATATCACTAACTTTTGTAAACTTCTGGCATGGCCATGGGTTTTCCTTTATCACCATTTTTAAGTAATATTTTTCTAAAAAATTTTAAATTCGATTTTGTACAAAATTATCATTATAAACCTTTAGTTTGGTGGAGATATATAGATGACATTTTTTCTATTTACCAACATGACGAAAATTGTCTAAATAATTTTTTAACACATTAATACACAAGAACCCACTATTCATTTCACTTTAGAAAAAGAACAAAACTCACAACTTCCTTTTCTTGATATTCTAATAAAAAAGATGTAAATAATTTCGAAACCAAAATTTACAGAAAACCTACACATACCAACAGATACTTAAATTTTAACTCTAATCACCCAATAATGGTAAAGAAAGGAGTTGTAAAAAGTCTTTTTGATAGAATTAAAATAATTTGTTCTGATCAAAACAAAGAAAATGAAAAGAATTTTAAAAGATATTTTAGTTCAAAATAATTATCCTCTTGATTTTATAAATAAATGCTTTCTAAAATTTGAACAACCAAATTTAAGACAAAATCAAAATAGACCGTTACAAATCTATTTTTACCATATATTCCTGGCTTATCAAATAAAATTCAACGAATAGGTAACAAATTTAATATTCGCACTATCTTTAAAACACAAAACACCATTAGATCCCAAGTAACAAAAACAAAACCATACAATATAAACGAAAACAAAAAATGTTATTTATAAGATCCCTTGTGAATGTAATAAATTTTATAAGGTGAAACTTCCAGACCATTAGCCAAACGCATAAAAGAACATAGAACATATATTAGAAACACAGAATTCCACAAATCAAAAATCTGTCAACACGCATTTGATAATAACCACATAATAAACTGGAATGCTTCTAGCATTTTAGCAAAGGAAACTTGTTCAAAAAACGTAAAATAAAAGAAAGTGCATTTATTTTATTAAATAAAGACAGATGTGTAGCATCAATATCTGTTAGTTTAAATAATACATGGTTACCTATGCTTGATGCTGAAGTAAATTCAGGTAAACTTAAAATCAATTAACACACCATACCACCCACTTTCTGGTCTTTTTAAATACTATACATACACCAGTCCAATAACCTATTGTCACTTATGACAAAACGTCATTAAAAGTTCAAAAGCTATCAGAATTTCCTAAGTTTTCAGACCTAAAATTTCTTAAAATTTAGTTTAATTTTTTGTTTTAGTTTCAATCTTGATAACGGTGGCCGACTTCCACCGAAACGTAGATTAATATTTGTGATTTTTTGGGTTTTTGGGGGTTTCTCTTCTTTTTTGTTGCAGGCGATCTGCAAGTTCATAGGGGTCCATAGGGCTGGACAGGGTCAGCCCGCATACCCCGGGACCCGGACCAAGAGGGTCCCATTTTCCAAAAAGTAAAAAGGCGAGTAACCCAAATAAAACAAACTAAAACATGGATCCGCCACAAAACTATAGAACATATTTAGGATATTTACGGTTTAACTATAAATATTTATTAAATTTTAATAAAAAAAAAACGTTTTATCCCGTTGTAAATATAACTTACATGTAAAGATTAAGTGTGTTATAATATTTAAAAACTATGGATTTTTATAAGTAACCATTAAGACAACAAAATCCTACATTTTAGTCTAACTTTACACTGAGTAACGAAAAGGATCGACTGGATATGGTGTTCAATTTGCTTTTGCACAGCAATTTATTTTGAATGCGATAGAAAAGAGCATTTTGTTTTAAATTAAAAAAAAAACAGTTCTATTATTATTACAATTTTGGTTTTTTACATAGGACAATACCAACTTATACCGTAAAAATATTTCCTAATCAAATGAAATATGAATAAGGTCAAAGTTTTTTTTAAATTTATTACAATATACTCCTGATTTTTTTTATTATGGGACAGTCCACGAAGGCTTAACATTTAAGTACTAGGTAAAAGAAAGTGTATTATTATGGGAATAAATATTTGGAGATTTGGAAAAGATGGAAAAACCTCCGCCGTGGAAGTTGGAAGTTCGGGGCCTTTTAAGTTAAACTGTTAAAGGATTGTTAGGAGTAGCACTATGTGTTACTCTGTTGTGAGATCCAAAGAAGAAATAACAGTGGGTAATTCTTCGGAGCAGAAAAAGAAAAAATACATATTAAAAAGTGACAGATCCTCTCCAGCACGATGGGCGTCTCTGAACTCGATCAAGAACGGTAAGGATTGTGGGAGACGCCATTCTCCAGTTCAAAAACAACATCCTAGAGAGGGTGTAATTTGGGATATATGCAAAATATACAAATCAGAAGAAAAAAAAATCTTTTTGGTTAAAAAGAGGAATCCAAGTTTTTTAAAGCTTCTGTGGCTGTGGATATAAGGTTATTATGCCAGTTAAGGTATTTTCAAAGTAGTAGGGGATTTTTTTTTCTGCCAGCAAAGATGATTATATTTTAAAGCTATTAAGCTTAGCAAGATTTTGGGCGTCACAATCTAATATTTATTTAAGGTCCTCTGAAAGAGATATCTGCATTACCTCGAGCTTGTTTTTTAAATTGGGTTTAGATATGGGCTTAAGAAACTAAATATTAGAGTAAAAGTACTATCGTCACCTAAACTAATGGAAATTATTAAGGAAAGAGAAGATTGCGATTTAAAAAGAAATAAACTTGGTAAACTTATATTACGCAATAGATGCCTTCTTCAGAACAAGAAAATATGTAATAAAAGGTATTATTTATTTCAAATCGAAATAGACACAAAATAAATGTGCTATCTCGTAGAAAATAGAAAAACTTTTTTCTAGAATTAACGCAGACCTCATTATATGAAAAGTAAATAGAAGGAAACTCTTAAAATTTTAAATTGAATCCCTGTTGGATACTCATTTTAAGCTAGCTTAAACAACGTGTTACTTTCAAAGGAAACTTTAATTTTGGCGAAAGGCAATGTAATACCATTCCCGTGCTTTTGCTAAGAGAGTTTTACCGGATAAAAACCAAAAGAATGAGTTAAGCGATGACACAGTGGTGCAGGGATTTTTTTGTTTAGCTTTTCGTTAAATAACACTAAAGTAGTTGTATTACGAGAGGCACTTTTTTAGGATGTTTTTGAAATTTATACCGATCATTATTTAAATAATTTTGCATTGATTGGTGCAGAATCAATTTTATGAACAATACAGTTCCGGAGATATTCAATTGCAAATATAGTGTTTTGAGGCTTTTATAATTATACGAATAGGATGACGAAAATGTTACCATAATAATTTTAAGTCTAAAACTTTTCTTACGATGTTGCTGAAATATTAATTAAAAAAATGTAACTCGTAAAGGGATACACTAAAATAATTTACCCGCGAATAAAGTAACAGCGCGCATGCGTCAAATTGTTTAAAAATCTAATTGATATGAGAATTAAGTTGGTGTTAAAAGTTATACAAAATTAAATATTGCCATCTATTAATAGGTATTATTATTTTTATT
>JAHBCN010007924.1:0-41274 GCA_019359885.1 Listronotus oregonensis
TACTTACAATAGCTCATTTGGCGCAGCGGTTTTCGATATATCTATGCCTATGCAAAAATAAATATGAAATTTTTTTTTTTTTATTAAGTTTTTTTATAAGTAGGCAATCTCTAAAAAAATATATTATTTATTGAAAAAAGTGTATTTCTTATCTAAATATTAGATAATGGATGTTTCCGGCAATGCAGTACTATTATTTCGCTTTTTTTTTCCGTGCACTTATTCATTTTGGTGGCCGATCAGAAAATCCTGGAAAGATATATCCCAATCATTAATATCCTATGCCAAAATATCCCAAAACAAAAATTTTCATGACAAAAACATCCTATAAAAAATATCCCATAAAAAAAATCATATAGCAAAAACTTACTAATAAAAAAATATCCTTATCTTATCTACCAAATGTGGTAGGTCCAAACTTGTAAGGTTATGGAAAATATAAGACAATAAAGTCACATGGCGATGTGTTAATTACAATACAAAGATATGCAGAGCACGTGTTTGTACTAGCAATATGGAAGATAATGGTTAGTTGTGGTTAGTTTTGATGGCGATGTGAAAATTACAATACAAAGAAATGCAAAGCACGTGTTTGTATTATTAATATGGAAGATAATGGTTAGTGGTGGTTAGTTTTGGTTAGTTTTTGTTACACATAATGGGAAATGTAAGGATATTTTTGTATCAGTAAGTTTTTGCCATAGGATTTTTTATGGGATATTTTTCTACAGGATGTTTTTGTCATGGATTTTTTTTTGTATGGGATATTTTGGCATGGCATATTAATGATCGGAATATATTGACTGGAATTTTCTGACCGGTATTCATTCATTTTGTAGTTAATTTGCTTAGTCTTTAATGTTACTAAAATAAAAATAGTTTATACCGAAAAAAGAAAGAATAGAAATTATTAAATTGTTTTTTGGAAATAACCAGAATGCTACACGCGCAGTACAAATGTTTAATTAACGATATGAAGGTAAGTCGGTATGAAACTAAGCTACGGAGTTATGTGTTTTAGGATATCTAGTAGTAAATGCCACTTTTAGTATAGTCTGTCTCAAAGTATATCGTTATGACTTTTGACGGACCAAACCCCAATAAACCTTTAACGATTTTATTACCTATTGTTATTGGCTAAACCCATGTGTTCATAAGGGCAGGGGTGGGCCAGGTATTTCTTGAGTATTAACCATTAGGCATATAAATATTTTGGCTAATATTTTAGTGGTCGTGTTGAATAACCGTTTTTACTGTGCGTTTCGAAAAAGTTGTTTTACGAGAATATCACTATGTCGCGTCGAAATCATTTGTCATGAGATGCAAAACAAGTTGTGAAAAATGTGTATGAAACTTTAATCAGTAGAGGTCCAATTATACAAGAAGCTTTAAAAGAAACCTATCTGCTTACAAAAACTCCAATATCATCGATAAGGGATATTATTAATATTAGTGAAGAATTAAACAAAAAAAAACGTATTGATTTTAAATTCCACCGTATAAACAATAGTGATCAGGACCTAATAAGAAGGAAAATATATTGTCTTTATGAAAGCGGAGTTATTCCTACCTTGGATAAACTGAAAAAGAAACTAGACGAAGACGAAACCAATATAAATATTAGCCGTGGCACCCTCCATAGAGTTGTTTGTAAAATGGGATTTTCGCAAAATAGACAAAAGACTAGTAGTAATGGAATCGCACAGATTACGCACTTGGAGATTTAATTACCTTCAAGAAATTAAAAGATATAGGTTAGAAAACAGATCCATAATGTACCTTGATGAAACATGGTTCGATACACACGACACTGTATCCAAAGGATGGGTTGATTCCAGTCAAAGTTGTCAGACGAAAACTTTCAAATAAAGGAAAACGCATTACCATAATACACGCTGGTTCAGAAGACAGATTTGTCCCAAACTGCTTGCTGTTGCCTTCAAAGAATAATAAGGATTCTAGCTTGGATTATCATAAGGTTACAAGTGCAGAACGTCTTGAAAACTGGTTTCAAAATTATCTTTTAAAATATATTTAAAAATGATGTCAGATAAGAAAAATTGTCAAAATAGTTAAAAAAAATAAACCCAAGTGAAATACTTTTAAGGGCAAAATTCTTTTAGTTTTTTAAAAAAAACCTGTATTTCTGAACGGGGGGCATTTCTTGCCCCCTATGTATTTTAAAAACATTTTCAACATCCAGGGGGCGGGGTTCCAAAGTTTGTAAAATTTCTTAAAACAACCCTTTTATAATTTTAAGAATTTAAGAAAAAAGTTAGATTTAACATTTAGTTAAAAATTAATTTTAAGTAATTTAAAAATTTTTAAAATTTGCTTTTTAATTTTTTAAGAATTTTAGTTCTTCCCAAATTTAAACAAAAATTTAAACAAAAAATGGTTTTTCCCCCAAAACCCCCGTCCGTATTTTTCTGTCGGCATTAATAATCCATAAATGAAGGCAAGAGCTAACATGGTATACTTTGAGACAGACTATACTCGAAAGCTAGCATAATTTCTGGAATTAATCGGATAAGTATTTAGGCTATTTGGAAAACCCATTATTTCCAACCTTATAAAATTAAACTGGTTTAAGAAATAAATAAAATTGACTTTGATCGACGACTACAGTTCTGTAAAATTATGAGCAAAAGAGCACTAAATAATGCAAATTTTGTATCCAATATCTGTTTCTCCATTAAATGCACTTTTTTTAATGACACTGTAAACTAACATAACTGTTGTTATTGGTATAATAAAAATCCTAGGATATACCACAAGGTACATACTCAGCATCCACAGAAATTAAATGTTTGGGCTGGTATTTTCGGAGACCATATAACAGGACCATTTTTTATACCTGGAAATCTTAATATAGGAGGATGCTATCGATCCAACAATAAAAAAATATTATCGAAAATAACCTACATAACCCCATAAATATTTCAGCAAGATGAAGCACCTTCTCATTATACAAGAGCTGTTCGGGATTATTTAGACGTTCAATACCCTCGTCGCTGAATTGGATGAAGGGGTGCCATTGAATGGCCTCCTTGATGTGGGGTCATATTAATAGTAAAGTGTTTTGCTACTCTTTTGGAAAAGCTCCGAAATGTGCAAGAAAGATCTTGATTGAGCAAAATCTTTATTACTGTATGGAAGCTAATGGTGACCATTCTTAAAATCTCTTGATTTAATAGTCTTGTTTTAGTGTAGTAGAAAAAGTTGATTATTTACTTTTACTTTCATTTTTGTAAATTAAAATTTATTACTAACTCTAGAAACTTTAATTTGGTAGAACCACCCGGTATATTAAAAACTGCTGTACCAAATAAGCTTAAGTATGTCCGTGAGGAAAAATGAAAGACCTTTAAAACGAGGTGCCACTTGGCATCTTTTCTAGATTTTCGGTGTGGAACGCACCCTTAACAAGGCGTTGCAGTTAGGGATTACGTCTAAGCATAAAAATGTTTTTCTTTAAATAAAAGTACACGAATCCGATCGTTGTTTTTTAGAAACCTTTTTTAGCACCAAAAAATCAGATATTTTGCTTTTCTTTGGATACTCCGTATTTTAAAACTACTGGATTAAAACGGCATAATGTGGGTATGTGCATAAAGATAATCCAAAAAGTTTTAAAACAAGGTATAACTTGACCCCCTTTTTCATTTAAAATTTCAGGGGCGAAATTCGCCCTGGCCAAGGTGTTCCGGATGAAAGCTGGTGCATATGCTTAAAAAGTTTCACCCTCAAAAAAAAATATACGGGTGCGAACATTTTTTTCCAAAAGAATGAAAAGTACTCAGAAAGGACCTTTGCTCGTTTTCGTTTAGCCACCCTGTATAAAAATAATTGGAGTCATGTTTTTGAGTTTGATAGTAAAATAGCATTTTTTACATTTGTATAATTATTTTTATATTGTAAAATTATATATGTATATTGTAACACTATAAAAAAGATACCTTATAGAGCTTAAAAAATATGTTATGTGTTATGTCTATTGTTAGTAGTTTCGAAAATATTGGCATTCAAAATTAAAAAATAATTTTCTACCGGCAAGCAGTAAGCTTTCCGCTGTAGATATAAAATAAGGAAAAATAAAACTTATTTTAAGATTTGGATACCCGTATTTCCGAAAGTATTAAAGATAGACATAATATTTGTTTTTTAAAATTCTTTGATCTTTTTAATGGTGAACATATTATAAAAAGTGTTTTAAATTTAAAAAATGCTCTTTTACAAAATAAAAAAAAAAACAATTGTCAATTGTTTTTTGTATTTCTTATTTTGACTAATTACAAAGTTACTAACAAAGCACTCATCAAAGTTTAAATAAACCTTGGCGTATACAGGGTCGGTACAAATTAACAAATATAGCATAAAAGAAAACTACCTTTATTTGTGAATTCATTTGAAAAACTTGTTTAGAATAAAAATATATAAACGCTTAGATTAAGGTAAAGGACATTTTAATCGCGAATAACTTCGGAACAAATAAAGATATCCAGATGCGGTTTTCGCAGATACACTTATATTTCTTTAAAGTTTATTTTCGTATTTTTACCATTTTGTTGTGAGATTTCATTAGCTCCAAAAACAAAATGGCCGATGTTCCGATATAAGACACCCACGGTACGTTAGTACCTAGGCATCAGCCTTCGTGGACTGTCCCAAGATAAAAAAAAAAAAATTGAACAACTTTGTTATTTTAAATAGAACACCCTGTATATGTTTGAATATTTGAAATTTTAATCTTTTTCTTTAAATAAATGTAACACAAGCTATGGTTATCTCAAAAAACAACGTATTTATTGACCTTCAAAAAATTGACTGCATGTCGATCAAGAATATTGTTTAACAATGAAAAGTTGCTTCATATGTTACAAAAAAAACGATCGACAAAGGTATAGATTATTTACAAAATAATAGTTACAATAAGGTTACATTACTTAAAAAAAACTACTGTAAATGTTGAAAATGCCTTTCACCGACTTCGACGCACTTATTTAAATTCCAAAAAATCTTGCTAAAAATTCTACAGGAATATTTTCCATTATGTCTCGGATATTAATTTTAATTGCTCTAAATTTTGAGGTAGTGGACAATAACACTTTTCTTTCACATATCTCTACAGAAAAGAATCTGGAACAGTCAAATCTGGTGAACGAGGTGGCCAGGAAATAGGGCCCCCTCTTCCAATCCACCGGTTTCCAAAAACGTTGCTCAGTGAATCCTTGGTTATATTAGCATAATGTGGTGTAGCCCCATCTTGTTGAAAACAGACGAAAAAAAATATTTTCAGCATATCAACGTCAGTCCAAGAGGTTACAGTTGGTTTATGAAAAAAAGGCCCATAATTTTTTGCTTTGAGATACCACACCAGACTGTGAATTTTGGCGAATCTCTAACGTGTTCTTTATATTGTGGAGGATTTTTTCTTGGCCAAAACCGGCAGTTATGCTTATTTACTTTTCCATTGAGATAAAAAGTGGAAAACCATATACAAGTAACCACTGCAGGGCATACTCCTAATTATATAACACTAGTTAGACATCAATAAAAATACCGTTCGACAACATTAAACAGCACCGAAAATGCCAAAAGTGATTTCGACGAAACGTCTGCGAAATTCTGCTGAGATCAAACAGACATTCTCCCGGGAAAAAAGATCATTCTTATTAATTATCTGTAAAAAAATTATTATTTTTAAAAATATAATTTTTAGAGAGGAGAAATGAAACGTGGCGATTCTATTCTTATTCATTCTGGGACTGGAGGAATTGGACAGGCTGCTATAACATTAGCTCTACATTTAGGATGTACTGTATACACGACTGTTGGTACTAAGGAAAAAAGAGCATTTTTAAAAAAGAAGTTTCCACAAATAACAGGTAAGTTTTTTAATCAAAATATTACCTTTTATTTGTGAAAATTTTTACTTTTATATTTTTAAATAGCGAAAAGAATTAAAAAGTTTATTTCAAACGAATAACATTACTTTAAAAAAGAGTTGAGGCCCTAATATTTAGGAGGTTTAAGTTTTTAACTGGATCTAGTTGTCACCTGAATTAAAATGTTCAGTTGCGCCTTTTTATAGCAAAAAGGCAAGAAGTAAAAAAAATACTTCATACGTAATAAAAAGTTTTTTTTTAGTTTAACATACTGCCTATTTTTATGTGTACAAAAAGCGATTTCTGTGGCCTAAGATAATTTTGGAACTTACTGTTTTGCCTTTGAATTTAAAATCTCGATTTTTAATTTAAACAATTTTAATAACTACGGCTAATGATTTTCAGATCAACAAATAGCGAGTTCACGAGACACAAATTTTGAAAAACATATAATGGATGCTACCAAAGGTCGAGGGGTGGACGTAGTATTAAACTCTCTTGCAGAGGAAAAGCTTATTGCATCGGTGAGATGTCTTGCAAAAGGAGGAAAATTTGTGGAAATTGGAAAATATGATATGGCCAATAATAATACTTTAAATTTATTATTACTGGAGAAAGAAGGTAGTTTTCATGGTAAGTATTAAGCCAGAACTTACCTTTGTCACCTCTTAATTTGTGTATAATGCTAACTAATCCTGCTTTTAGCCTATACTGTCGTGAAAACAATTGGGTTTAAAGAAGATACTGATTTATATTTAAAATTCATTTTTAAGAGGGGTCAGTAGCGTATATTGACTAAAAAAATGTGGGGTCAAAGGTTAAATTTAAATATTAAATGACATCATATAGGTAAAAAATTATATTATTTTCCAAAATATATTAATTTGTTTCAAAATGGGGGTACTGGCCCCTGCCACCTCAAGTATACGCCACTGTTAGGAGTCAATTATGATCAACAGTTATATTAAAATTGAAGGTTTTTTCCTTATTTTGGTATTTTTGATTAAGTTCATACCTTAAAACACGGTAATGTAAAAAAAGTTTCTTTAGTGCAAAGTAAGCATTAGTTTTCGGATTTAAATTTATAAGTTAAGCAAAAATCAAACGTATAAAACAAAAAATTTCAATATTTAAAAAAATAGCAAGCCAGCTTTTTGATAAAGTTTTATACAAAGTTTAAAACAAACGGGCTTTCAACTAAAACTAGAATTTGCAAAAAACTTGCAGATTTACTAAAAAAAGAGTTGTATTTGTTAAATTTTTAACATGTTTTGTTCTTGTTTTCTTGAGTTTCGTTAGAACGTTTATCTTTCCAAAACAAAATAGAGTTTTAGCTCGTTTACTGACGTTTTGTTTAAATTTGATTCCCAAAAAAAAATTAGGAAACGTTGTATTTGGTAAAAAATTATATGTATTTAAAATCCTACCAAGGCGATTTCGGTAATTCAACCATGATCGGTTGAACCCTTTGAAAAGAGAAAGTAGAATCATAACTACTGTGCTACTGCGTGCTAATTGGTAGGCGGGGTGCATACCTTTCCCCGCTATCTATCAGGTACGTAAAGCGAGCGAAAACTGCGATTCTTCTTTCTCCTTCACACGTTTATTTGTACTGCCGAAAGGCAAGGCTGCCTGTAGTAGGAATATGCTCGAAGGTTGAACCTGTAAACCAAGTATTAAAGTGTGATGTCTTTAAAAGGTAAAATTTGTCTAAAAGAAACTAAAAAATCCCTAATGATATAATACTTAAACAAGGATCAGAGTTATAGGCAGACGAAACTATCTTGATCAGATAAACAGATTAGTTGCAATCTGTTTAGGTTTAAAAAAACTATTGCTTTTATTAGTTTAATTAAAAAAATTATAAAAAATATAAGCCATTTTTTTACAAAAAGGATTAAACCTAGTTTGTCAGATAGTATATCGTACATATGTCAGAATTATAATGCTTTTAAACTTATTACAATTTACACAATGATTTTTTTTCTTGATAAAATATTTTAAAACTGAAATAAAAGCTACGACTTTTCTTACTTTCAACTTCTTCCTTAAAAGCTTTACTTTTAATCCCCTTTCTTATGTAAAAAATGTTTTCTCTTTTAAGGATTTAATTGTGTAAAATGTGCTACAGTTTAAAGATCCTACAATTTTAACGTGTTTACGCACCAACATTCTACTTTTTTATCTGACGACTAAGTTTAAAACTTTTTTCTAAAAAATAATTTGTTTTTTTACTTATAATCTTCCTAGAGCATTAACTATTTTCGAATTTTTTTTTCGAGGTGCGATTTTTTTTAAATTTTCAAGGCATCAACCAAGGGGTTTTCTTTCAAAATTCGCAAGTAAGATAACAAAATTCCGGAATTTTAATTCAGCCTCGGGGAGTTTCGGCACGAATATTTTACGCTCGAAGCTAATGTTGTATTTTAATTTGACAATGACAAATGTAACAAATTCCTTGTAGTTAATGACCTTGGGGAGATATCCACTTATTAACATGGCCGTCGGCAGGGGGGTCAGGGAAGGTCCGTCGACCCCCCTGGGTTTTTTAAAATTACTTTAAATAAAACAATTAATTCTGAGCTAGTAAATTAACCTAAACTTTTTGACCCCCCCTACATTTTTTTCTGGCGGCGGCCCTGCTTATTAAACTTACATCTAAGTAAGGTGATTTCAAAAAAAAAATTGGTTGGTGTTAAAAAAGTATGCCAATTTCTTTTTGGTTAAAATTCACAGGCGTAAAATTTTCTATAAAGTTTCTTTTAATTTAACTAACATAAATGATTTTTTTAAACCTGACCAGTTTACAAATAATATTTATATCTGATCAAGATATAAAATATCCTTATTCCACAATTTATTCTTGACAGATAGCACCGATGATGTCTAGGTTACCCATAAAGCTCTGGTAAGATTTTAAATAAATAAAAGGACACCGCACATTTCTTATGGAAAGTTGCCCCCGGTAAAAATGGCTGAAATCGATATATGTTTTAGCTTTTTATTCCAGTAAATAAAGGGACAAAGATGTAAATAAATCTGTACAGTTTTCCTTGTGGCGCAATTCTTAGGTCTTCGGGGATGCTTTCGAGCGAAAAAAAGTTTATCAACATTAACAGTTGGGAAACGGCTGAAAATGACCCCTCAAGGCCCGAAAAATGTGTTTCTCCCTAATATCTGCCAAAATATCCGAATTGGAGAATTTTTGTTTGGACAAAAAATTAAGATCTTGAAATCTACAAAAATGGTTCTTATAATTTTTGTCGAAAAATCGATAGTTTTCGAGATAACGGGACCCAAAAGTCCCCTCATTTCAGCTGCCGCTCAACCGCTAGAATGCCGCTATCTTCATGGGTTCACTTATAAGCAGGCGGACGAATTGTTCCACTACTCGGGCAATAATGTACATTTTTTTATCATTTAAAGTTTATCGGAATGGAAAAACCTGTACCTATCTTTGCATATGAGTTTTTGTCCATTCTGATTTTTCTAGAATATTAAAAAAAGCGGTCAAAGTTTTTTTTCACAATATTTTGAGAGTATCTCATTAATTTATTGATATTTTTTTTAAAAATGGTTTGTTATTAACATTTCTTTTCTATATTGAGACCTAAGCAAGTGTTCAATGATCCCAGAAAATTTTCCTTCACTATCTCTATTGCGTTTTGATTAAAAATTGTTTTGCCCATCTGTATTTTTAAGTCAGAAACTACAACCACCGCATCTATCCAGTGTGGAATGTTATGGATTTTTCGATGGCCGTTTTTGCAAAAAAAAAATTATAAAGAACATTTTTGTGGATTTCGAGGTAATCTTCATTTTTTGACAAAACAAAAATTCTCTAATTCGCATATTTTGGCAGATATTTGAGGAAACTCATTTTTGGGACTTTGGGAGACCATTTTCAGCGGGTTCCCACGTCGGAATCGTAATAAACTTTTTCTCGCTCGAAAGCATCCGCTAAGACCTAAGAATGCGCCGCAAATGAAAACTGTACCGATTTATTTAATTTGGGTACTTTCAGGTCTTAGCTATTGGTCTATTTGTCATCCTGAGAAAAAGTCTCAGTGGGCATGAAGCTCCATTATGCGTATTTTAGCTCCTATGGAGCTCCAAAGCTTCACAGATCGACAGTTGACAGCTAACTTTTTGACATTAGATTTAAATTCAGTGACCTAAAAAACATAAAAATTATATTATTATGCATTAGACTATTAAAATATGACCTTTTGAATTTGTAAATAATAATCGATCTGTGGAGCTTTGATGCTCCGTAGAAGCCGAAATGCAGCTTCGTGCCCATTGAGACTTTTTCTCAGGATGACAAAAGCTACAACATACAGTGTGGATCAGACAAATTCAATAAATTAAATATTAAATAAATAGGGGCGTATTCGAAAAAATGCTCGGACATGTCGATTGGTATTTTTAATTGCGCATTATTTTCAACTAAAACTGTTTATACAGGTTATATGAGGGTGGTAATATCAACTTTCTTAATTTTGGCAACACCCTGTATATTATTCAATTGTTGGTTTTTCCAAAGCATTCTAGACATATTTTATGTACCTACAATGTCCTATACCTATCTCCTACTGTTTCGAAAATATTAAGCGTTTTCAGGTGTTTTACATCTATTGCCTTTGCATGTTGCCACTTTCTTTGGGTATTATTTGTGCATATACCTATTAGAGGCAGCCCTGCCGCTCGGCTGTCCGGACAAGCGTGCGAGAGAGAAAGAAGAATAGATGTATAACATTTCTCTCTTGCTTCGCTTGGCAGGAGGGGTATATACACCGCGGACAAATTAAGAGTCACTGGGAAGGATTAAGCTTATCTTACCCTCCACTTCAAAAGTCACATACACTCTAGGTGCGCTTTTTGTTTTTAAGGGGTAAAAACTACCCTTTATTAAGAAAAAAATTAAAAACTCTTATTTAATCATTGTATTCATTTGAATCATGTTTATTTTTGTGTCTTAAATATTGTCACGTGTTGTTCCTTGTGAAAATTAAATATTCACAATTTTTAACCCTTTAAAACCCCTAAAAACCTTTTAAAACTAATACTCTTTTTAAAGACAACATTAAAAAGTTTTTGTACCTTAAAACATTTTAATTATGTATTTATATATAAATATTAATTAATATTCTGCTTATATCATAATTTTTTATTAACTAGAACATTTTAACCCTTAAAATACCCTTTTTGCTAAAATGTAAATAATATGTATATGCATAAGAAAAAAATATTTTATATATATATATATATATATATATATATATATATATATATATATATATATATATATATATATATATATATATATATATATATATATATATATATATATATTAAAAAGTGCTATTAGTTTTTTTACAATAACTTTATTAATTTTAATGCTACGACATCCATCCAAAAACCATTCTAAAGGAAATTTAATGGGCTTTAAGGCTATGGTAAGAATACTCTAAATTCCTTCATATTTAAAGAGTCAAGGGCCAAGGGGCCGGAGACAGGTGCTCCATGCGCTATAAAACAAACATTAACCAGTTATATCTCCGTTATTTTTTAAGCTATAGCAAGCTAAACCAAAATTGTATCTAAGAAAAATCCTACATTTTTGTACTTAATCATTTTTTATAGTTTTGAGAGATTTAATAAAAAAGATTTTTTTTTTAATATTTACAAAAAAATATATTTTAATCATGTTTTTTTCGAAACCTAGACATTTTAATGTGGCTAAACTTTTAGACTTTATAAATACCACCAAAATAAAGTGAATTGTAGAAGAAATATAATTAATTTCAATCCCAACGAACATGACGTTAGTTCTAATGCGCTTTTTTTACAAAAATTCGATAAATTCATCCTTTTTTTGCTCGTATCTTACGTAAATCTCATGCGAAAGACTTTTACCAGTGCTCATTTGAAAGGTCTTTTTAAGGCATTCAAAAAAAAAATTTTTTTTTGAAAAATGTACTCCGAAAAATCCCTTTTTTTGACTAGCCATATTTCAGTTTCCATTTAACTTACAACACTTATAAAAAAAAACAACAATCTCTTTGTCTTTTTATAAGCTTCAATTTTGTTTATAACACTTTTTTCGTAAAACCTTAGTTATGGAGTTAATAATAAAAGACTCTTCAAAAATCTAATGTTTTTTTCGAAAAATTTAACTTTTCAGCAGCGAATAACTTGGAAAGTATTGATCTAGCGAAAAAAATGTATTCCACACTTTTTGCTTAAAATTTCTCCCTCTATCGAATTCCGAGGTTATTTTAAGTGAAAAATTTACCAGCCTCTAGAAAGGGTGGCGACCACCCCAGGGGTGGCAGCGCATATCGGCACTATGTGACTTTTATTCTTGAAGCACTTATTTATCAACAAACAAAATTTTAAATAAATTAATTTCCCCAGTAACTGGACTATTTGATATAATTAATTTTAAAAAGAAGAAATTTTAGGAAATATTTTGCCTTTTTGAGGTTAAGTTTAAGTGGGGCGTTATAACTTAAAAACGAAAAGTTTTTGACAAAATGTGTGATTTGATTCGTAATTAGCGCCCCAAAAAACCACCGTATACAAAATTTCAATAAAATCAGCCATGGGTCCGATAAGTAAAAAATTACCTAACTTTGATATGAACTGAATTAGCAATATCAATGCTTCTAAATGTTACGCGACTTGTTTCTTTATTATTTTCTAGGCCTAATGTTAGACAGTCTCTTTTACCAAGCACCACATTTAAAAACGCAGCTTACGCCAGTCTTTTTAGAAGCGATAAAAAGCGGAGCAATTCGTCCACTAACACATACAACTTTTAAAATGAACCAGGTAGAAGATGCTTTTAGGTACATGACAACTGGAAAACATATTGGAAAGGTGTTAATAGAAATTAGGCAAGAGGAAAAAGAAAAAAATATTAAACCACCTGCCTCAGTATTTTCTGGATTTCCCAGGTAAAACAATTTTTGTCTTAATCGCTATCAGTAGATTTATTTGCTAATAAAATAAACTTAATTTTAAATGTTTCAATATAAAAATAAAAATAATATTAATAATAATTTTCCCCCAGTTAAAAATGTAAAAAACAATTGGCAACAGAGCTACCTAGCTAGAAGCCTCGTGTAGTCAGTTGTGAATACGTGTTCAACGGCCGCGCAGGAGTAGATTTACGCAAAGGCTGAAGCCTAGGGCGGCAAATTTACGATTAATTTAAAAAAAATGTAATCCTAAATCAATTTTTTTTTTAATATTTAACGAATAGACAAAAAACCGGCCAAATTCACTCAGTTAAAAAAAAGACTTATTTGTTTTAACATTTTAATTTATATTTTGTTTTTATATTATATTTTTTTGTTTTAAAGAAATACTAGTGTAATTAACATTCTTTTAATGCTAATTTTCTCGTTCTGATATTCAAAAAATATTGACATATTTGGGCGGCAAAAAGTTAAATCCGGCCCTGCGGCCGCGACATTTTTGGTTGTTTTTAAATCGGGAAAAATATGAATAAGTTATAAATTTACAACTGTAGTGTCTAAATGTTTTGAAAACGAGATGTGTACAACCGAGAAATCTTATTCTTCAAGCAAAATAAAAAAGTGTTGTTTTAAAACATAATAATTTGTGCTCTTAAAATAAATATTTAGCCTATGTGGTGAGTACAATGTTTTTTATTTACAAATAATAGCCAAACAATAATGTATCATTTTTGAAATAAATTTAATTTCAAATTAAATATCAAAATAAATTGCAAGAAGTAATTTTTATTATTTGTATATAAATTAACATCTTAAAAAAGTGTAAATATGCAAAACTCGCAAAAAACGTTAGACTTGATGAACAGAGGGGGGTTCCAATTTTTTTAAACTTTGAAAGGTCATATTTCGAAAACAGTTAACTTTTGACCCATATGTTTTTGGCTTTTTTGACTTGTTTTGAGCTCCACTATCGCCCATTAAAATCGTAAGCATCATACTTTTCACATCCTGTATACACTAAATTAGCCAACAAAAATGAAACCAAAAACAAATTAGGAGCCTACATTTTTTTTAAGGTCGGTGCAAGCAAAACTATCAGATATAAAACTTAATCAATATTAAAACAAAATTTCTATATAAAGTGGAAAAGACATTTTGCTAAAAACCTTTGTTTCTCTGTTTCTTATATTTGATTAGTTGTGTGCTTAAGTGCGCCAAAGAAAATCGTAGGCCCCTAATTTGTCTCCTACCCACTATTGATTCCATTGTTGTTGGTTAATCTAGTAAATGTATAAAAAAATTGTTTCATAATTTTTTTAAGCCGATTTATTTGTTTAAAACTGCTTGTTTTATTTTATAATTTTTTGTTTTAAGTACAAACTAAAATATTTGTTTTTTGTAATAAGTAGTAATGGTTAGTTTTGATTAGTAGAAGACTATTACCCGTTCCACCTACCCCCTCCCCCCTCTTTGGATGACCTTGACCTTGAAAAATAGTTGTGTTTATTTTTGTTATGGAAAATGCAAATGCAGATTTGGCAAGAAGACATTATATATTATAACAACCATTTTGTTGTACATATTAAAAGACTTCGTTGATGAGTTTTTTACATGCACATGAATTTAACCAAAGTTATGAGATGCCTTCCTTTGTACACCACACCCCGTAGCTCGTGCCAATTAGCCAGGCTGATGTACTTACACGTCTTAGTCCATATCATAAAAAGTACTAAACCAATTTTAATGAAATTTTTACTCTTCCCCGAGTTAAGGTAAATGTTTGCTAATAAGAAAAAAATGGCCACAATCCGATTCATACTCTCGGAGAAATGCGTGGACAAACATACATACAAACACCTATAAATTTTTGTATATTTAATTGAAAGTTCTAATAGACTATTATAATATGTGAATTTATTAAATTCCTTTTTTTTAAGTAGGTTGAAAATGATTTAGAACAGTTTTTTTTCTTTCTCTTTCAAAAAAATATCGTTAAATAAGAGTACATAGAAACTCATTTTTGAGTCGAATATGATTTTTTTTATAAGGTATTAATAAAATAATATATTTTAATTCATTTAATTTTTAATAAAAATGTTATAAAATTCGACGTTTTTTTAAGCTTAACACACTTTAATTTTACTTTGTCCAAGTTTATTAAAAAAAAAACAATAAAAGGGTGTATGCTAACCCTGTGTATGAAAATATTTATTAGTATAAAAATTTGCATGAAATTTTAATTATTGTATTAAACAACAGAAATTGAACATATTTTTTTGACAAATTTTTAGCCGTTTGAATAAAGAGATCTAGGAGCAGTGAATAAATTTACTAATACGTATTTGTCTTTTGTCTAATTTGATTTGGAAAATATTGTATAATTATATACCTAATTATTTTAGATATAATTGTGATGGAGATAAAACCTACATTATATGCGGAGGCTTGGGAGGTTTTGGGTTGGAATTGGCTGACTGGTTAGCATTAAGAGGTTGCAAGAAACTTGTCTTGGTGTCCCGAAGTGGTATAAAAACTGGCTATCAAGCATACAGAATTAAGTAAGTTTTACTTAACTTAACTTTTTTTATAGAAAACTTTTAAAAGACATTCTAGTATTAGTTGGAACTGAACTTGTTCTTTAATTAAAATACTTTTTTTTGTATATCTTTAAAACTTTACAAAATTGTAGACCTACCGGATTAAATATTTTATGTCTGCTACTAATTACTTTACCATTTATACTATATTTAGTTATTGACCAAGGTAATTTGTATAATTTTCGCAAAAATAAAACACTTTCTGTAATTTTTTTCTAAAAAAGAAGCTTTAACTTTACATTTTTATATGCCAAAAAATTGAAACGCAAGTTTTTTAATCATCTATTGCTTTCTTTCTTGTTTAGCGATGGGGCATTTTTGTGTCTTAAACGGTGATTTAAAACTGATGTAGCCGACATAATAGATATGACCGCCAAAAAGGTGGACACATATAAAAAAAATGGTTAATCTTAAAGCCATTAAAAACTTTTTTTGACAATCGCCCCTGCTTATCCAGTAGCCTAAAAATCGATATTGGTATTCGGCTCATAAGCGCTACTGGTTAAGAAAATAATTATTTAAATAAAAACATTTAAAAGTGAGGTTAGTTGATGATGATTGATGACATAAATACACAAGTTGAGGTTTTGTCCGCCTCGACACTGCAGCCTACAGGGCTTGTTGTATCTCTTGTGTATTTGTTTCAGTTAAAAAGGTTTGACACCTTAGACAGGTGTAGTAGCCCTTTAACTGTTCTTTTCTGGTCTCCAGCCTCCTGGTGGTTAGTGTCCACCATGATGTTTTGATTTGTTCTCCGGTATGTAAGTGCAGGGCACTCATATATAATGTGAGAGGCGGTCTCTTCCTCTTTGTCACATAGTCTGCAAATGGGTTCTTCTCTATAGATGCCCATAGTGTGCATATGTTTTCTTAGGGTGCAGTGTCCGGTTATTATTCCTGTCACTATTCTAATCTGATTCCTATTTAGTGTTAGTAATTCACTTGTCAATGCTTTCGATGGTGAGTCTGCATTTTCATTGCCCTGTATTCCCTTGTGTCCTGGCACCCAGGAAAGTGTAACTTTGTTGTGGTTAACCAGGTTTAGGAGGCATTGCAGACAGTTCCAAACCAACCTTGAGTTGACTTGTTGGGATGCCAAAGCTTTTATGGCCGCTTGACTATCAGAGAAGACAGTAATGTCCCTGCCCTTATATCTCCTCCTCAAGTTCTCTCGCAGACAAAGTGGAAAATAGTGGCATATTTCCCCAGGGAAGCATAAGCATTAAATCTGGGGGTCATACCATGTATTCCTGCACCGGCTTCATTGTCAGTCTTGGATTCATCGGTATACCAAACCAAATTCCGAGACTGACCAGGAGATCGCTCACTACCGTCCCAGGTAAGCTGGGTTTTGTATGGTCTGTGTGTATTTATCCGTTTTGGTATTGTATCACTGCTCATCTCAAATATTGGGTTTGTGATACTGCTCGTTATTCTGGTGTATCCTAGGGCAGGCCCAGAGCACCAGTTAGAGGTTAGTTGACATGATATCAAAAAAAGTTATTTGATAAAGCTATTTAGAGTCTAATTCTAAGTCGATGTGCAAACTCTGAAATAAAAATAAAAAAAAGTAATAAAAGAATTTTTTTTTAATTTTTTCAATTAAATTGCAAATCCTAACTTTTTGCCTTATAATGTGTTTTCTAACTACAAAGTAACCAATTGATTTAATAATTTATAATTTTTGTATGTTCTACCACATTTAAAACGAGAAGTTTAAAAATTTAAGATTTTGCAGGTACTCTTAGTGCATAAACCTATTTTTGTAATGTTAAATATATATATATATATATATATATATATATATATATATATATATATATATATATATAGAGTAAGTAATCGTCTAATTGCCTGACCTACCTGGGTACACTGCACTGGGTACTGCGCATACAAAAAGTCCTCGCAACTTTTATTTTCATGATTTCCAATTTTTTAACTCCGGAAAATGTGATTGGTTTTTGCAAATATTTGTTTACATATATTTATAATTAAAGGGCAATTTAAATTTCAGCGTAAATCAAACGTTTTTTTTTTATTTTTAGAAATGCAACTTTGGAGTGGTTTGGTTCAAAACCTATCTCCTTTAGAGTAATTGCCTTTTTTAGTTTTTATTCTAAACCGACTTAACTTTCCAATGGTATTTGTTGGCTTTTGAATCAAACTCTTTTTTGGCAAAAAAACATTACACCTTTTTTGTATGCCCAGTACCTGCTGTACCCAGGTAGTCGATTACTTAGTCATCTAAAAAAAAAACTATGTGAACTTTCTACCTGAATCAAACACGTCATGAAACATGTGTCATGGGTTCTTGGACTAATAATATCAGGGCAGCGGTGCCAGCCGAACCAAAATATTGTTTATTTTTTAATCGTAGTTTATTTCTTACTTAAAAAAGTAAACGTTTTTTTTTTTGAGTAACAAACTAAAGTCAAAGAAGAACAATTATTCCAGAAAACGAAGCTAAAAAAAGTGCAAAACCTGGCTATTTTTTCAATTGCATGAAAATTTGGTATAAAGCTTAATTTAACCTCCTCTTCAAAATATATATTATGCCTATGGGCTCTCTTTATTTTTTAGGGGTGAAAACTACCCTTTATTGCTAAAACCTATAAAACTATACATAAAAGCTTATTTTAGTCAAATAAAATATGACTCAAATAAGTTAAATACGTATTTCTTTGAAACAATATTTGAAATATTTTAGCCCTTAATAATCAACTCTTATAATAATTTTTAAAAAAATATTTACCTTTAAAAAAACTATATATTATCACAGTGTATTGCATAAAAATTTGGGATTAAGTTTAACCCTCCTCTTCGAAATCTCCATTATTCTGAAGGTCGCTTTTTATTTTTTGGGGGTGAAAACTACCCCTTATTGCAAAAACCTTTAAAACATTCATATTAAAGTTTACGTCACATTAAATTAGGCTCATATAAATTAAAAAATAAGTTTTAATTTTTTGAAACATTATTTTATGTATTTCAACCTTTGAAAATCAACCCTTATTATGATTTTATAAAAAAAAAAAATTACCCTAGAAAAATTAACATATTGTCACAGAGTTGTAATTAAAAAATGTGACTGCTCAAAAGTATTACTAATTTAATTTTGTAATTTTTTAATCCTCAAAAATCCACCCCTTACAATCTTACAAAGCAAAAAGTAGTACAAAATCGCGGATTTAAAAAAAAATGCATCAAACCGCTTTTAGAATGCTCCAAAACATTATTTTTTTTAGGCATAACTCCTTCAGTTTTTGTGATAAAAAGTTCTTTAAAAAACCATTGTTGGTTTTTTAAGAGCTATAAGGTCCTCTATATTAACACTGTTTAAAGCCCTTACCTTTTTAAAGGGGTGAGTTTAAAGGGCTGAAACAAGGTGGTGCTTGTCTATACACACACGTTTTAAACGTTTATATCTGACTTAATTTCCGTCATGCAGTAAATTAAAAAACAAAATAATATTTGTAATTTAAAAAGCTACAATTTGATACCCTAGTAATTTTTATTCTGAAGTCTGATTTTCACTTGCAGCTCCATTTTTTTTTTTAAATTAAGCAATTTAAGGTAGGTAAAATTTTAAAATGCAATAATGATACATAGATAAAGAGAACTGAAAAAGGGACTATGACTTATTTTAATTAGGGTGTAATTATGGGATTGTTTTCGAAGATTTTTGCACTCAAAAAGTTTGGTCTAACAAAAAATGTATATGGTCTAACCTTATTTTAATCATAACTCACTCAACTTTTATAATATGTACTTTAAAAAAAAACAGAAAGGTCTTTGCAAATGCTTCAAAAAAGTTATTATTAGTTTTCCTTGAAAAATAAGTAGATTTTGCGTTATTTGCTTTTAAAACTCTGAAATTTTGTGTTTAATGAATTACAGTTAACATTTAACAAACCTCAACTTAGTTTGTTGTGGTCCCACAGCAATTACAATAGCTATTTCATTCCTTTTTTTTTAAGCTACAATTTTGTTATTTAAAGTTTTTTTGATAAAATGCATACTTATTGAGTTATTTGCAAAAAAACGATTAAAAACGTTGATTTTATCTACGAAAAACGCCGACTTTCGATCGCAAATAACTCAAAAAGTATGCATTTTACAGAAAAAAAATGTATAAAACATTTTTGCTTGGAAATAATTTTTCTATCGATTTCTATGGTCAAAATATTTTAAAAATTTCCACCCCCGAGATGGTTTGGCAACCACCCCCAAAGTAAAGGCGCCCTTCGGCATGATATACAGGGTGTCCCAAAAGTAATGGGACACAGAGCAACAGCAGATTCCTTAGGTCAAAATAATGCCATTTACGTAAACTTGCCTTATCCGAAAGTTAATAATAACAAAGATACAGGGTGTTAAACTTTTAATTTTGCTTTCGTTTTTTCTTAATAATTATTTAACCAAATGACCTAGCAGTACAAAATTTGGGATCTGGGGGTTTTCTGAGGCGAGAAATTTAAATTCGTGCACGCTTTTGATGTTGCTACTAGAGGGCGCCAGCTACGGCCTACCTCACTTGTTTTAAATGTCGTAACTTTTTTTGGCTTGGAATATTGACCTGTTTATTAACAAATAAGTTACTATAAATCCATCTGCATCAAAAATGTATACTTTATTTAAGTCTCTAGGAGCAGCCGTTCTTGAGATAAACGCACTTTAAAGGATCTTGCAATTTTTTTATGGAAAATGAATTTTATCCAATTGTTTTCAAACTTTGCATAGTGATAGTTCTAAACACGCTAATCAAAGGTCTTCGAGGGCACAAAACCCGAACACGCCTCCAACCCCTCCAAAATCACCCTCAAAGGTCCCCAAATCCCCAGTGACTTTTGAGGGTGATTTTGGGGGGGTTGGAGGCGTTTTCGGGTTTTGTGCCCTCGAAGACCTTTGATCAGCGTGTTAAGAACTATCACTATGCAAAATTTGAAAACAATTGAATAAAATTCATTTTCCATAAAAAAATACAATATCCTTTAAAGTGCATTTATCTCGAGAACGGCTGCTCCTAGAGACAAATAAAGTATACATTTTGATGCAGATGGATTTATAGTAACTTATTTTTTAATAAACAGGCCAATATTCCAAGCCAAAAGAAAAAGTTACGACATTTAAAACAAGTGAGGTAGGCCGTAGCTGGCGCCCTCTAGTTGCAACATCAAAAGCGTGGACGAATTTAAATTTCTCGCCTCAGAAAAACCCCAGATCCCAAATTTTTATGCTAGGTCATTTGGTTAAAAATTATTGAGAAAAACAAAAGCAAATTAAAAGTTTAACACCCTGTATCTTTGTTATTATTAACATTCGGATAAGGCAAGTTTACGTAAATTGCATTATTTTGACCTAAGGAATCTGCTGTTGCTCTGTGTCCCATTACTTTTGGGACACCCTGTATATTTTGATCCTTGGACTATTCCCCACATACTGTCAAAATTTCAAGTCATTCTATTCATCATAATTAAATTGCTAGGCAAAATGGTTTCTTTCCTGAACAAAATTTACATGATTTTGTTGTACCGTACAATATGTAAATTGGGCAGCTTTTTAAATGAAAAAAAAACTTATTTTTAAGATATTAATAAAATAATCGTTTTGTAGAATATTTAAGTCATACGGATGCACAGTTACAATATCCACAGACGATATATGTACTTACCAAGGCTGTCTAAATTTAATTACCACTGCAAGTAAATTAGGACCAGTTCACGCTATTTTTAACTTGGCAGTTGTTCTTCAAGATGCCGTTCTAGAAAATCAAACGGAAGAGAGCTTTGAAACTTCTTTTAAACCAAAAGCATATGCCACCCAGTATTTGGATGATGTTACAAGAACATTATGTCCTGACTTAAGGTATGTATTGAATATATGTTCTATATTGTTGTGCAGGATTCATGTATCAAAAGGTCCAGTCAATATACACACTAGGGTCGGAATTAACCGTCGGGCGATAATATTCTGCAATTAGATTGTTAAAAACATCAATCTATCACAACAAAAAGTCTCCAAGAAATGTGACCTGGGGTTTCCAAAACTAGCAAATGTTTATGATTTTTAATTGTTTAACTTAAAACTGCTTTAATTCCAAAAACATGAAAAAAAGTTTTAAATAAAAGTTGTAGATTGTGATCTTAGCTACAACTTTTGTAAAAAAATATTTTTAATATCTTAACTTTTAACAAAATTATGGCCGATTTTCAAAAAACTAATTTTTGAGTAATACGCATGCGCAATGTCTTAAAGTTCTCTTGAAATTTCCGTCACCGAATCTGTGATTAATAATATTAAATAGAAATTTGTTACAGAAAAATATGAAATCGAGTATATTTATAAAAAAGCCTAAATTTTCAGATAGCAACAGTTTTACAAAGATTTAAATTTTTTTGTTCTTAACTAAGATTCACTTTGAAATATTGCTTTTTATTCTGACGTAGCATGCACAAATTTTTGCTCATAATTATTGTAATAATTATTAAAACTAATATTTTTTTGAAGATTAATTCTTCAATACCTACTTCTCGATATTAGTTAAATTAAACTGTTTTTTGTTTACGTATACAAAAAATGTCGAACTTTCTATTTCGTCTTTTTTTGCACTTCGATTAAACGTGAAGTTTTTAAACTTAAAATCCGTATAATTTCAATAATAACTGTTATATCTCTATAAAAAATTTAACTTCAAGTACTTTAAAGTGTATATTTTTAAATGGTTATTTTGTTTTATATATGTATATTATCAAGTTCAAATAGTGCACTATTTTTACGCACAGGTGAAAAAACGTGACTTATCAAAATAAAATGAAAATAGTTTTTTCCGCTAAGCAGGCTAGCAGTAGCTTTTTTACATCCAAACGGCGCACAGTGGGGTATTTGTTATTAATTTTTGATCGAAATTATCTTTTAATTAAATATCTATTGAAAACAATTTAAAATAAAAGCGGAAAACACAATCAATAACAATTTATTATTTTAAATAAAGAACAGATATCTAAATACAACGCTCTATACAAATTTGTTGTTTTAACAGTAATACAATATATAAACAATACTCTAACATAAATAGTAAAAGCTATACAGTAATGCCATAGTAAACTAAAAAAACATATTAAAAATATATACCTATATTTATTACTCAGAGTCTGAGCAGGTTTCATCTGATTCTGAATTAATGAGACTATCTAATTGACGTGAATTTGCTGGTTCCTTTGAAGATTTTAGTAACTTTTGAAGTGGCTCTGCCTGTATTGCTAATAATAAGGAAGTCCATCTGTGATTCCTCAGTAACACAAATTAGTCGATAACTTATATCGTTTCGGTCAAGAAATTGCCTTTTTTAGCTTGCCCAATATGCCTCAAAACAATGTTTTTTTTTTATTTTTTAAATTGTCTCTATTTTATTAATTAATGTATAATTATGTAAAAAGTATGTTAATTTTCTTAATTAAAATACCCTAAGTCTTATTTATTTATTAAGTATTTCCGAAAAATTATTATAAAATTATTATACGTAAAAAATTGCGGTGAGTAAAAAAAATAATTAGAGCTTTTCAAATTACCTGAAATATTATTTTTTTCCTTAAAAAATAAACCAAGAGTTTTTATTATTTTTTTAAGTTTAATTTGTTTAAACAAATTATTTAAACATTAACTATATAATCACTGAAAGCGTTAATGCATCTAAATGATTAATTAGCAAAAAAAGCATCAGCTGTCGATATTTAGTAGAATGCATTGATATTTTTAAGGTGTAACTCACGCGTATACCAATATTTTATCCCTACAATTAAGTATATCTCTGTAATAAAACTGCTTTTCAAAAAAATGTTCAAACAATTATTGCAGCTTAAAACGTATGCTTCAACTTCTGTATAACAACATTGGCACTATTTTGTTTTTTTTTCAAGTAAACAAATATAACGCTAGTCACGACTATAATAAGAATAGTTCAATTTATAAATAGGCTATAACTACATAACTTAATAAATTATAAAAAAATATATACAAAAGTTTTAGCTTACCAATTCCTCTATAAATTTTATTTGAATTTTTTTTCTGTCTTCATTTTTTAAAGAGTTACGTTAAAATAATGTTGGTGGAACCTCTTACATACCTGTATAATTGTCTCTATTTAAAAATTCGCTTTACCTCCATAATCAATGAAGTTATAAAAAAAAAATTAATAAAAGTTTTACCCCAGATAATGGCTTTATCTGGGGTTGTACTTTAAGGTCTTAGGTACAACTATTGTTAGATTTTTTTATTTTGATTTTTTAAAAGTTATATGAAAATAATAAAAATTCAGGTAAATACAGGTAACCACAGGTGAATATCCGTGAAGAAATTTGTTTGCGTCTATATCTCTACTTTTAAAATATCTAAATCCAAAATTTTAATTCCCGACGGGTAAATTCTAGATTTTGAAAAAAAATTGTGTATATTGACCGAGCTATGTTGAGTGCACAGAAACTATTGACCCATATGATATAATGTCATAAATGACACATTAATCTGTTATGACTGGTAAAAGACATGGTGTAAATCTTGGGGGACTTAGTAACCATTAAGAATTTTACAAATATTTAATATGTTGTAACTTAGGTTAAAACTAACATTTTTTATATTGGCATAATTCCTGGTAATTGAACTTAATACGCTTGAACTGTATTTGCAATACCAATATTTTGGCATCTATTAATAATTTTCTATTACCCATTGTTTTTTAAACGTTATATTTTATTTTGCTATTAATGAAATAATATTTTTAAAAAACATTTTTAAATTGCTAGTTTGTATAGAGGATAAAAAATATACTGAATAAATTATTGTTATAACACAAATAAGTTTCAATATTTTTTCCTAAATCACTGATTTTCTATTTCTATATAATATACTTTAGCATATACTTTCTATTTTGAGTAAGATTTATAATATAAAAAATATTATTTAAGATGTCTTTTTATTTTATCTTTAATAAGTGATACATAATTATAATATAATAAATATTTATATTTAAATAATATATATATATATAAATAATATATATATATATATATATATATATATAATATATATATATATATATATATATATATATATATATATATATATATATATATATATATATATATATATATATATATATATATATTTTATATATATATATATTTATATATATATATATATATATATATATATATATATATATATATATATACAGGGTAAGTCTGGGAAGTGAGACCCCCGTTTAATGCTTTAACTATTCAAATTAGAGAAAAATGGGTGTATCAGAAAGTCCGTACAGGGACAAAGTTCATATTTTTAAATGACTCCCTATATTTTTTGTTACATTTTTGTTTTATACATAAAATTCTAGATATTTTTTGTCTGGTATATCATATTCCTATAATCAATTTTTTACGAGATATTTGCATTTAAACACAAATTTGGAAGGGAAAAATCCGCTCATCTCTTAAAGCTGTTTTACGTTTAACATTAAAACGTGCGGAAAACCCAAAAATGGAAAGCTTGCCGTCAAATGGTTTACCAAACATCGTGAAAGGAATTTGCCAGACACAGGTGATATGCTTAACCACAAGGCTTTAGATTTACAAAAAAGTTAAAAGGAAATTTAAAAATTTAATGCAAGCAATGGGTGGATCCAAAATTAAAATGGCGCTATGGTGTAAGATTGCTTAAAATTGCAGGAAAAAAGTTGCCTCGCAACCCGAACTTGTAAATCCCTTTATCGGAGCCTTGATAAATACTTTTTAACAGCTTAGTTTTACTGAACATCAAATATAGAACGCAGATGAGACCGGATTATATTGGAAGCTGTTGCCCGATAAAATTATGTTGAAATTTTTGAAAAAGCTGCGCCTGGTTTAAAAATAGCTAAACAAAGAATAACTCTTTTGGGGTGCACAAATGCCACAGGTTCACACAAACTAATGCCTTTTTTTTAAATTAAACAGATGCGTTAACGTAATTTTTCTTTGATTTTATTATTTTTTTTAATATAATCTCCATAATGTGAACATTTCGATAAAGCTAACTAGTCCAAAACTTTTTGAGTTCACGTTAGCGCCAGTCTACTGTATATATATATATATATATATATATATATATATATATATATATATATATATATATATATATATATATATATATATATATATATATATATATATATATATATATATATAATAAATTTAACACCATGTAATAGATATAACATTCGCTTTATTAAATATGATAACAAACTAACGGGCTTAATTATTAAATTACCCTGTAAATTTAAATATCCTTTAATGTTCACATTAAAAAATAATTATCCTTTCTGAAACAACAACAAATTATTTTTTTTAATGTCACCTATGTTTCAAAGAAACGTTAATAATTATACAAATTCATTAGGCTATTTTTAACCCTTTATAAAAATTAGAATTCATTTTTTTTTAAATGTTACTTAACCTAATCAATACCAAAATAATATATTCCTTTTTGGAAACAACAGACAAAAGAAAATGAATAATAAATGTCATTATAATGGTACTGCAACTGCAGTGAAAGAGTATTTTTAAGTTCAATTATTGGCTTGCCCTGTATAGTATCAGGTTACTTCTAGTTAGCAAAGATCTAAAGTTAATTTTTTTATATTTTGTTTTAGTTTCAATGTTTGACATTATGTAATAGATATAGCATTCGCTATAATAAGCTAAGATAACAAACTAACGAGCTTAATTATTAAATTACCGTGTATATCTAAATGCACCCTGATATCAATATTAAAAAAATAATGGTTCTTGCTTAAACAACAACAAATTAAATAACAAGATTACGTTCCTATGTTGTCCTTAAAGTTTCGTTTATTTTTAGTACTACCAATTTATTAGGTCATTTCTTAACCCTGTATACAAATTATCAGTCAAATACATTTTTTTTACTTAATTGATAGAAAATAAAATATTACATTCTGGAAACAATACACAACAGAAAATTATTAATAATTATATACACTATATACTATATACATACTGTAAGTACAGAGGGACGGTGTTTTTCAGTTTAATTATTGGCTTACCCTGTCTTGACCTAAGTTACAACATATTAAAAATTTGTAAAATTTTCACTGGTCACCAAGTTTTATAAGATTTTCGCCCTGTCTTATTTTCAAAAATAAGAGCATTAAGTCCCTTGAGTTTCCCAAATTCCAAATCGTCGCTCTGTAGAAGGGCTTCATAACAAATTTCCTTTTTTTCCGTCTTCCACCTAAGCTTTGTTATTAGCTCTTCAGTTTTCTTACTTATCAACGTATGTCAGTTATTGTAGATGGTCATTCTTTTAGCTTCTACCAAATTAATGCTGGGATGTCCCAGTGCTCAGTACTGGCACCAAGTCTATTTCTACTTTTCTTCACATCAACGAGCTTTTCTCTTTTACAATCAATCCTATTTATTGTTTTGCTGACGATAGTACACTCTTCTCTAATATTCAATATCTTAAGCCAGGATACATTTGCGCAGCCATGTACTGCAAAACAAAGAATCATTTAATCTTGTGGGTGTTACTTTTGAGAATAACCTTAACAGGCATAAACACATCAAATCCATTGCCTCAGCAGCTTCAAAAAAGCTTGGATTCCTTTTTTGAGCCAAAAAGTATTTTTTTCTTCTTATCTGTATACTCTTTAGAATATTGTTTTCTTGTCTGGGGAATGGCGTCTCCTACAACACTTAACACTTTTTACTCCATTCGAAGAAGAGCTGTGTCGTCTTATTAATGATCTTACACTTACAAACAAGCTTCCTTCTGTTGCCTATCAATCAGCTGTAGGGTATCTGTCGCTCTTTTATAGGTATTTTCACGGCTTCTGCTCCGAAGAGTTGGCCAGTCTCTGCCAGGGTCTGGCAGCTCCCAACAAAGCAACACGTAGTGCCACTTTTATACATCCTTTTGGAGGCCTCGAAATTCCCACTTTGTTTGTTTTTTTATTCCCAGAGTGTCCAGACTATAGAACCTGCTATCCGCAGATGTTTTTATTTATCTCCAAATATTTAAGTCTCATGTGAATAAACTTACTCTTACCACACTTCAGACACGCACGGTACTTTAGCACTTGGGCCTCAGCATTCGTGGACTGCCCCAAGATAAAAAAAGGGATTTTCTTATTTAAACAAAATTTGTCTTAAAAATGTAAAAGATATTACCAAAAATAACTTAATAACTTTTGCACAATACAACTAACAAATCTCTCTTCTCCATAAAACTGTTTTTTTTTAACGCATGAACATAAATTTGATTCCCTAAAATTGATTTCATATTTGACTTGACAATTAATACATGTGGTATGTGTACTTTCAGGGATTTTGTAATATTTTCATCAGTTTCCTGTGGACGAGGCAATGCAGGACAAACCAACTATGGGATGGCCAATTCTATAATGGAAAGAATATGTGAAAACCGAAGACAAGATGGTTTTCCAGCATTAGCAATAGAATGGGGTGCAGTAGGAGAGGTAAATAGATATAAAAAATTATATCAAACAAATCTTTATACATGCAATATACAGTATTTTCCACCAACCGTCTGAACAAGTAGTAAAAACCACTGTATGCGATATTGTTTTGACTATGCATGTTCAGCAACTTCCAATCTCGACGTTTTACCTCATTCCGTATGTTTTTTGTATTCTTTTACTCTATTTAATTTTGAGTGATTTTTTGTTTTCATAATGTACTCTTTATCACATTCACAGGGAATTTGGGAATATACAGTTTTTATTTAAAACACTGTTGTCTGGTCTCGCGTTTGTAGAAATACTTCTTAAAGTGGTTTGGGATTTAAATGCTGTTTTAATATGATACTTGTTTACGATTCTGCGAGCATACAAAATTGTCATTAATGTTTGATCTTGTAGAGTCTGTTTAAGTTGAAGTTTTTTTTCTTGTTCTGGTTGGTTTTTCCATTATTGCCGTAATCAGTCTTTTATTGTTAATGTGCTAGATTCCTAGTTATTCTTATAATGTTGCAGAGATTCCTTACTATTTTATAAAGTTACTGCGCGGTTATATAGAGTTCGTATGATCCCTTGTTTTGTTCCGTTGGAGTGATGTGATTGCAATTTTAATGTAAATATTGTCCAGTGTGAGCTTTTTGCATACCAAGATTTGGATATACAGTGTGTCCCAAATTCGACCTACATGTAATGCCCTCTCTTTTAGTATACAAGATAGAGAAGTTTTTAAATTGAAAAAGTTTTACAGAGTTAAATGCTTATTTTGACTGTGCAGCTAACTTTTTTCTTGAAAGTTTAGTTTTAAAGATATTAGCGAAAAAGTGAAAATCGTCGATTTTAATTTTCGGTTGTAAATAATTTGTATTAATTTTGACAGGTTTTAAACCGTAACATTATTAGAACACTTTTCTGTGACGAATATTTTTCCATCAATTTTTTTCTCCGATCGGCTTTTGTTTTTCAATTACTTAATATTAATATATATAATTTTTATATAGCGGCCCTTTTTAAGTTTTCGATATTTTAATAGCTTTTTAAATTTCCTTTTCAACGATACCCTACTTGCCACTTAAAGGATCAAGAAATATTTTTTAACAATACATTTGATAACCTTCAAAAAAAAAATAAAAGATAGCAATTCAATTATATGAAGATTATGCGTATTAACAATTTTTTTATGGTATTTATTAGCAAAAGACATTTATTTACAACATAATTTTTTTCCCATTTTGTAAAATTATGAAAAAATACAATTTTATTTTGCAATTTTTTTTTTGAAAACTGTTGATCAAATGTAACATTTTTGTTCAAATAAAAGGGATAAGAAACTGACACGAAAGGAAAACCTACCGCCTTTGAATAGTAGGCAATAAGTTAACAAACTGTATTTTTTTTAATTTTAGAAAATGAGAATAAATGCCTGTTGTAAATAAACATATCTTACAAATTAATACCATAAAAATCAAGCTTGAAATCAAAGGTTTATTAAGTAGATAAAATAACCAGTCAGCAAAACAGAAGTTTTAAGAATTTCAACAATAGTTTATTGTGCAACAAGTGAGAATAATTTAACATTTCCCACGAGTAAGTGATACTTTTTCTACGATCATTTTTTTATAGCGAAACAAAAAAATATATAAGTATTTTAATTTTTTTAATTTAAATTTTATTGTCTGTATCGGATAAAATACAACATTCATAAAACTGACGTTTGTAATAAATAAGGCGCTCGCTGATGCATGATACATTTATTTTTGTTTTATCGTTGCTATGCGACTCCAACTGCCACATGCTGCTGGATAATGTCAAAGTCGCAAATCAAAGGCCTATTTTTGCTATTTCATACAGCAATTTAGAGTAAATTACTTTTTTCACTTGAGAGAAAAATACTTTTTCACTGTTTGCATGAAAAATCTTTTATTTTAAAAGCTAGTAACCAGTGAAAAAAAAAATACTTTTAGTGCCAGTCGTAGAAAAACATTTTTTCGTGTTAGTACGCATAATCTTTATATTATTCGAATTGTCATCTTTGTTTTTTTTTTTTAAGATTGCTAAGATTTGGTTTTGTAAAAATGATTTTTTTACTAAAACATATTTTTTTATATTATCGATTTATTTGCAAAATACAGTTAATGTCAAACCTTTATAAGGAAAATTAGGACGAAGCGCATTGATGAGGCGTTGGGCCGGCATTGCCAAATGTAACTTTTTAGCGGTAAGTGGGGTATCGTCAAAAGGGAATTTGAAGAGCTATTTAAATATCAAAAATTTAAAGATGGCCGCCATAAAAAAAATGTTTTGGTTAGTAACTTGAAAACAATAGATGATCGGAGAAAAATGATGATTGGTGGCAATATGTTCGTGCAAAAGTATCACCAATAATTCTTAGTATAAATCATTCAAAATTAAAACAAGCGGATTACAAGCAAAAATTAAAATCGACGATTTTCACTTTTTCGGTAATATCTTCAGAACTAACAGTCAAACTTAGCACTAAATCCTAACTAACCAAAACTTTTCCATTTAATCATTTCCCTATCTTGTATACTAAGCGAAAAAGCAATACATGTGGGCCGAAATTGGGACACACTGTATTGCCATTATGTCTTGAACTAAAACCAAGGTAGATCCGAAATTTGCTCCTTTTCCATTGTAAATTTGATACTAGGTCGAAGTCAATTTAAATGTATTAAGAAAGACAACAGAACGTTGTATCTACTTTTGTACCTCAAAATCTTAGTCCTAGTCCAGAATTTAAGTGTTATTGACTTTTAAGATATTTATAAAGCATGTAAATATCCATTAGACATAACGTAACGTCCTATTCCTTAACTGAATCCGTGAACACTTTCCTGGACTATCCTAAAAATTTTCCTCTAGAAAGTGTACCCTTTAAGTAAATTGTTTATTAAATATAGCAATACTTTGTAGGTTGGTTTAGTAGCCGAATTGCAAGATGAGGCAATTGAACTCGAAATTGGTGGTACTCTTCAACAAAGAATGTCAAATTGTTTGCAAGTCATGGATATTCTGTTAAGACAAAACGAGTCACCTGTTGTTTCAAGTATGGTAGTAGCAGAAAAACGTGCTGGTTCTGGGGGAGCTGACAACATAGTGGACGCTATTGCAAATATTTTAGGTTGGTAAGCTTAGACGGGATTGTTCAGGTTTGAGATTTAGTACAAGCTAGTTGTAGCCCCTGATTTTTTTTCTACACATTTAGTAAGCTAAAATATTATTTTAGTTAATAAAGTTCTATAAGATTTGTTATACTTTCTTATAGTCCGGAAGGCCATCGCAAAAAGCTGGCCAAAAAGAGATACGCATAGTCAATTTAAAGCCGCACTGCTGCCATAGCTCAGCGAGTTCAAATTGCATTTTTTTTACCCAAAAAAATTGGAAAAATCGGTTTTTTCAATATAACTCGAAAGCTATTGATTTTAGGAAAAATATATAGGTATATTGGTATATAGTTAAAATTAATAATCTAATAAAATTACGTTATGTTTATTTATTAAAAAATTTTGTAGTTTTTTTAGTTTTGGGATATTAACGATTTAAATTTAAAATAAAAACGGTAATATCCCAAAAAATTAAAGAGCAACAAAAAAATCTATAAAACAAAAAAAAAGTGCTTTTTGATAGGTTCTATGAAAATATTATGTACATATTTTTAATAAAATTAGTAATAAAGAAGATATAAGAAAAAAAGTAATTTTGACCATTAAAATTTCGCTAATAACAACATTTTTTGTACAAGTAAGTATTCCCACTCCGATCCATCTAAAAATTGATTAAAAATGTTCTATTCATTAAACGAAACAAACTAATACACATGTGCCTCAAGGCAATGGGGAATAACATGGTGGCATGGATATTTTATTTAATTTTTTTGGTCCAATAACTGTATCCATTTTGATCCACTTAAAAGCTTAACCAAAAGGAAATATATACATTATATTATTTAAAAAAATAAGTGCCTTCTCTATATAAGTGTTATTGACCTGGCAGGACGCTTAACATTTCTCAATCTCCTATAGCTATGCAACTACATATATGTGTGTAGCTCAACGTTTAAATATTTTTATGATCGATTTGAATATTATTATTAATAATTATTAAAGAGAGTTACTTGTTCAGAATGTTTTGGAGAAAATTTTAATCACATTTTTAACATCAAAAACATCGTTAAACTTTTAAAACATTTCTTTTATTAGGCTATCTACACTTCTTTTAGGCTTACAGTCAAATAACTCGAATAAAAGCAACATAGGACATACAAAAATGTCAAGCGTCCTGCCAGGTATATAGCACCCACATAGACGTAACACATTTGTTTTTCAGTTGAACTGAATTTTAAATTGATTATATTTTAATTTAGTAAATAAATAGGTAAACATAATAATTTAAATAAAAATGTTTTGAGTCTAAAAGAAGTAGATAGCTTAATAAGAGAAAAGTTTAACGCTAAATAAACTATGATTTTTTTTTTTTTTAATTAAAAATATAATTAAAATTTTTTTAAGAATATTTTAAACAAGTAACTGTCTTTATAAATTATTAATATTAATATTTAAATCAATTATAAAAATATTTAAACGATGAGCTATACACATAGTAGCATGGGAGATCGAGAAATGATGATAGAAGAGGCACTTGTCTTTTTAATAAAATAGAGTTTAATTTTTTTAGTTAGGGTTTAGTGGATTGAAATGGGTACAGTTATTGGATCAAAAAAAAAAATAAATAAAATATCCATGCCATCATATTATCCCCCATTGCCTCGAGGCATATGTGTATTAGTTTGTTTTGTTTAATGAATAGAACATTTTAAATCAATAGTTGGTATACTTACTGCCAAAAAATATTGTTATTAGCGAAATTTTTAATGGCCAAAATCACTTTTTTGCCTATATCTCCTTTACTACTTTTTTATTAAAAATGTTTTTAAAACCTTTTTGTAGAGCCTATTAAAAAGCATATTTTTGGTTTTCTATATTTTTTCGTAGCTTTCTTAGTTATTGAGATATTTGCGTTTTTATTTTAAAATTAAATCGTTATTATCTAAAATCTAAAAGAGCTTTAAAAAAATTTATTAAACAAAAATTACGTAGTTTTAATAGACCATTAATTTAGGTTTATACTTTTTTTTCTAAAATTAATACTTTTTGAGTTATATTGATAAATCCCATATTTTACGTTCTTTTTTAGGTAAAAAAATTAAATTTGAACCCTCCGAGCTGAGGCAGCAGTGAGGCTTTGAATTGACAATAGTTCATAGTAATATCATTTCATGCATATCTCTTATTGGACAGCTTTTTTGCGTCTCCCGGACTATTAAGCCTGTCCCAGATACTGCGTACATTCGGCAAATATACAAATGGCATTGGCATCGCCTAACATCTCACACAATTTGACATTTTAGCGAATTTTTAGCTTCTGGGACATGGGATACACTTCGAAAACTTTCCCTCGTTCAGCGGCGTGTATGTATTTAAATGTAGTTGCTGTCCGCGTATACTGAATCGCGTGGAAGGTTTGCCAAATCATACGAGGTACGGTTCGCCTTTCTTTGCTTGGTGCTAATTTACCGACGTTCAACAAAAAATAGTCGAATGACGAATGTTCGGCAAATGCATGCAAAGTTGATCCTCCACACGCTACGCAAAGGATTCTGTAAGCTGAGATTGCCGAATATACGTCTAGTCTAGAAAACGAAGCTGAAAAAAGTGCAAAACAAAACAATGTTTTTAAAATGCATAGATTTGCCTAAAAATTTGAGATTTAGCTTAACTTAACCTCCTTATTAAAATATTTATTAGGCCGATGAGCGCCCTTTATTTTTTTAGGGGTGAAAACTACCCATTATTGCTAAAACCTATAAAACTATACATTAAAGCTTAAGTTGAGTAAAATTTGTCTTAAGGGGTTACATGGGTTTCGTCGGGGAAAAAATGGCCTTTTTTCAACAATTTATTTTTCATGTAAAAAATGAAATTTTTTACTCAAATTCTTACTGTCATAAAAGATACACATTTGACAAAGAAGTTCTGAAATTTTTGTGAAAAAATATTAAAAACTCTGCCATTGTGACGTCGTTTTTCCGGCGACCCCTCGGGAAAAAAGGTGCGTCCGCGTTGGCAGAAGAACTTCTTACAGGATCATCTGAAGTAAAAAAAAATATGTGTTTTAGTTAAGACAATAAACTAGGACTTGGACGAAGGAAAAAAAAAAAAGTAAAATTGGATTTTTGGCAGAACTTTTTACAAAAAAATGACAATTTCGGTGAAAATTACGCTACATTTTTTTAATAGTTGTAATCGAAAAAATAAAGATCCTTCGTCCAAGTCCTTGTGAATTGTATCTCAAAGACCTGTGTAAAATTTCATGAAGATCGATTGAGTAGTTCTCGAGAAATTTTGCCAACCGACTTTGAAAACATAGTTTCGAGATAAACGCGTTTGAAGTTTTGAGATAATAAAAGTGGGATTTTTTTTTAACTTACATTAAATCGTTCGTGATTGGGAATAGTTTTCGAAAGCTCTCCGCATCCGCTAGTAGTGGCCCTTAGAGAGTGAAAGAAATGAACAAGAAGGACGAACTAACAATAGACGAGCAGCTGCTATGGCATACCTGCGGCGCGCTTAGCCTAGCTGGCTTCGAGCGCTCGACTTCTGAAGGCTTTATCTCCGAAACTATTACTCGGATTAATTTAAAAATTTTGGACAATAGATTATACACAGAGTTGTAATTAAAAAATGTGACTGCTTAAAAGTATTACTAATTTAATTTTGTAATTTTTTTATCCTTAAAAATTCACCTCTTACAATATTACAATGCAAAAAATAGTACAAAACCGCAGATTTTTTAAAAAATTCATCGAATCGTTTTTAGCATGCTCCAAAAAATTTTGGTTTTTTAAGCATAACTTCTTTAGTTTTTGTCATAAAAAGTTCTTTAAAAAACCATTTTGCTGGTTTTTTAAGAGCTCTAAGATCTTGTATATTAAAACTATTTAAAACCCTTACTTTTTTAAAGAGGTGAGTTTAGACACAAGGTAGTTCTCGTCTATACACACGCGTTTTAAATGTTTATATCTCACTTAATTTCCGTTATACAGTAAATTAAAAAAACAAAATATTTGTAATTCACTAAAGCTACAATTTGTTACTTAGTCATTTTTACGTATCTCCCTTTGTTTTCGAGTTATTTTCAAGAAAAGTTCATTTTTTATTAAAATTCTGAAATTTAATTTTCACTTGCAGCTCCATTTTTTTTCAAAACTAATCAATTTAAATCGGTTAAAATTTTAAAATGTATTTATGATACATAGGTAAAGTGAATTGAAAAAGGGCTACGAATCATTTTAATTAGGGTGGTAATTGAATTTAGGTGTTTTCGAAGATTTTTACACTCTTATTTTGATCATAAATCACTCAACTTTTATGATACATATCTTTTTTTTTAAAGGAAAGGTCCTTGCAAATTCTTAAAAAAGTTATTATTAGTTTTCCTCTAAAACTACGTAGATTTTGCGTTATTTGCCTTTGAATCTCTGAAATTTTGTGTTTGATAAATAACAGCTAACCTTAAACAAACCAGAACTTGGTTTGTATTGGTCCTACAGCAATTACAAAATCATTTTATTTGTTTTTTAAAAAGCTACAATTTTATTATTTACAGTTTTTTGATAGAATGCATACTGATCGAGTTATGTGCAAAAAACCGATTAAAACGTTGATTTTATCGACGAAAAACTCCCACTTTCGATCGCGAATAACTCGAAAAGTATGCTTTTTACGAAAAAAAAAATGCATAGAACATTTTTTGCTAAGAAATTATTTTTCTATTGATTCCTGTGGTCAAAATATATTAAAAAATTCTACCCCCGAGATGGTCTGGCAGCTAAAGGCGCTCTTCGGCATGATATAGATTTGATCCTTGGACTATTTCCTACCTACTGTCAAAATTTAAGTCATTCTATGCATTTTGAAAAAATTGCTTGGCAAAATGGTTCGTTTCCTGGACTAGTAGTGTCTGAAACCTCCTTCAAAGCAATATACATTAAAGCTGTGCTGTGCTAAAGCAACGGCTATTAGTAAAAGACTAAAAAATACTTATTTATTGTATAATTGTTAAAGTATTTTGTTTTTATAACCTTTATTTTGAATACATCTGTATTAAGTTTGACTAAACTTACTTAAATCAATAAAAAAGTAATATGGAGGATGTTCATTTTAATTGCAGAAAATAAATTTAAGTGTCCCATTCTTTTTTTATGTGTAAAATTCAGAGTCACTAAGTTGACAAATTTAAAACCTAGCATATCCGTATTCAAAAAAAGGGGCCTAATATAATTGTTTTCATAAGCCCAATATCTTGTTTTAGGTGTTAAAGACCTAAAATTAATATCTCTTCAGTCAACTCTAGCAGAAGTAGGTATGGATTCAATGACTGCTGTGGAGATCAAACAAACATTGGAAAGGGAATTTGAGGTATTTTTAACAGCTCAAGATATTAAGACTATGACGTTTGCCCGGCTAATAGAAATTCAAGCTGAAAAGGATGCAGAAAATAAAACTGGTTGGTATAAAACGTAACAAATAAAGGCAATATATTTATTTTAGAATATAGATAATAAAATAATTTAATGCAGAAAAATTTCTTTTAAGATTCAGTATATTTCAGTTTTACGTACCCATGTCACCCGAGATAAATTAAAAAACGTAATATTTTTTTTACTGTTCTAAGCTTTTACCCGCTCTAAAGACAAATAATTTTAATATTGATAAAATAAAAGTTGTTTTAAATTTTAGACTCTCTTGCAATTTTTCCTCTTAATTAGTCGATTGAGCGAAGTATGTCGTATCTTAAATATTGTTTTTGAAATATAGCTGTTTAACTTACAAAAGACCTAATTTAATAAGACCGTAACGAAACAATAACATTTCGGTTGCAATTTTAATATATCGAAAATTCATTCCTTTACACAGGTGTGTTAAAAAGTAACATTTTTACGCACATATGCATAAAGGGAAAACAAATAAGAAGAAACCAAATATTAAACTATTTATTTTACACATAAACAATACAATTATTTAGTACAAAGAACTGTTTATTTTCAAAGTTAAAAATTTTTGGGTTTAAAATAAAACGAATCTTATTAACACTTTAACTGGCAAACTGGCATATGCACAAATTTTGATGTTTGTAAATAAACCAGTAAGAAATAAATATATTATAATGACCATTACATCTTATATAATAAACCCCATTTGAAATGTTAAAAAATTAAAAAGGACACCGTAATTTCTTATGGAAGTGGCCCCCCGTGAAAATGGCTGAAATCGATATATGTTGTGTTTTGTCATCCTGAGAAAAATCTTTGGGTGAAACTCCATTATGCGTATTTTAGCTCCTACGGAGCTCCAAACCTCCACCGATCGATCATTTCTTATGAAAAGCCCCGGTAAAAATAACCAAAAACAATACATGTTTTAGCTTTTTCCAAGAAAAAAGACTCAATGGGCACAAGCCGAATTGTAAGTATTTTGGCTCCTACAGAGCCTCCAAAGCTCCACAGATCAATCATTTCTTATGGGAAGTAGCCCCCGGTGAAAATGGCGTCAAATATATTGAAGCTCCATTATTCCAAAGCCCCCCGATCGGTCATTTCTTATGGAATTTTTTTGATATCAGATTTCAATTCAGCGACCTAAAAAATATCAAAAAAATTGTTTTTTTAAAATTTAATTTTTGTTTTAAAAATTAGTTGACAGCTGTAATTGTCAATATTGACTTTTTACATTAGTTTAAATTAGTGACCTAAAAAAAATAACGTTACTTTTTTTTTTTTATCATGAGACTTTTTCTCAGGACGAAAAAAGCCCAACATATATTGATTTTCCATTTTCCCCCGGGAAAATTTCCCCAAAAAAATGATGATCTGTAACTTTGGGAAGCCCTTTGGGGAACAAAATACCTAATGGGCTTTCCAATTGGGCGTTTTCTTAGGAGAAAAAAACTCAAAAATATCGGTTTCCCCCCCTTCCTACCGGGGTCACCCCCGGGGGGACTTTTTGGGCTTTTCCAGGGAAAATACGCATAACGGGCTTTTTTCCCCCTTTTACACTTTTTCTCGGGATGATCAAAACCACAACATAAATCGTTTAAGCCTTTTTTACGGGGGCCCTTTCCAAAAAGATCGATCTGTGGAGCTCCGTTGGGCCAAAAACGCATAATGGGCCTTGTGCCTTTAAAGCTTTTTTAAGAAAAAAAAACCCAAAAAATATATTGATTTCAAAAAATTTTACCGGGTCACACCCCCTAAGAAATGAAAAAACTGTGGAGCTTTGGAGCTCGTAGAAACCAAAATAAAAATGGAGTTTCGTATTGTTTTTTTCAGGATGACAAACATAAAACATATATCATTTGAGCCATTTTCACCGGGCCACTTCCCAAAAAATGTGCGAAGCCCTTTTCTGTCGGAAAAAAAGAAAGAGAAAATGAACGGGTTTAAAAAAAAACTATAATTTTAAAATCTGCCAATCTTGTCGTCAGTTGTTACCCCATTAACGACCGTATTTTATTTGTTTATTATTCTATCAACGATTTTTTATATTCATTCCAGTTTCCCAAATACGATTGGGTCAGATTTTGAGCCGGATTTTTTTTTCCTGGTTTCGAATCTTGCATTGGATATCTAATAATCTGCCTCAAAAAAACCCGGCTTTGCTTTGGTGACAGAAAAAAAGGTTCGTAAAATTTAAAAAACAAGGACTATTTAAAAGAAAACAAAAAATACCCCAAACGGCACTTTATATAATAATAAAAAAAAACTTTAAGAAAAAAATACTATAACGATTTTACGAAAAATCGTGTTCAATACAATTAAAACCAGTGTTTTGGGACTTATTTTTTAATCCAACTTGTAGAAAAAAGCTATTTTGTATTTATTCTTTTTTTTTATAGGTTTTTACTTTTTAAAATTTGATTTAATTAATAATATTTAATTACCTTCAAATATTTTAAAAAAAAAGGTTAAAAAACCCACTGGTTTTTTTGCTAATTTAAAGCTAACAAAAAAATTAAAACAGGGGGGAATACCTGGCGAGCAAACAATTTAGATCACTTAGGAAATTGGAAATAAATTAAAAATAAATTTAATTATAAATAAGGGGGCAAGTATTTGGAAATTATTAGTCCTGCTGTTCTTTTAAACTAAATTTAACGTTTAATATTAAATAAAAAAGCCAATTTGGTTTTTTTTAATTAATGGAAAAAAACAATTTTTACTTTGAACGAATTTTTTTTTTTTTTTTGCTTTTCAAAACAAAAAAATTTATGAAATGAGCTAAACAAAAAAATATAAGTGTTTTTTTCCCCCCTTTTATTAACTGTTGGTCTAAGGATATCTGAAAAAGAAAACAAATTCTTTTTAACCCCTGGGGTCCTCGGGGCTGATGTGTGCCTTCGGGTCGTCGCCCCAATTTACCCCAAAACGCTCAATGGATTCATGTCTGGACTGGGCCAAACAAATCCCCAAATTCCTTTATTAGTATGAGCGAGACCGGTTTGGGTCTTGCGGTCTTGGTCTTAATTTGCAGAAGAAAGCCGAGCCCCAAAACCAAGACCCCTTCCGCTTGAAAAAGACCAAGACCTGAAGACTCTTGCATTTTTTTTATTTTTTTTTAAAATTTTAATATTAATTTTTTTTATTTAATAAAAAGGTATTTCATACAGACATGAAAAAAATGTGTCGAGAACTGCCTAAAAGGCGATTATTTTATGAGAAAAAGGTTTTTTTAAAAAAATAAAATTTTAAAAGACCCCTTTTTTTTTAATAAAATTATCAAAAAAAGATAACCAGTAGTTAGAAAAATTTTTTTAAAAAAAAAAAAAATTGTGCTCAATGGTCCAAAAGCTCGATATCTCAAAACCGTTTACGACAAGAAAAACTAAATACAAAAGTTATAGAAGCTGATAGAAAATGATATAAAAAAACCATCTACGTCGACATTGTACCTTGCGTTAAAATTTCCAGCATAATATACAGGAAGGGTTTTTTTTAAATTAATTTTTTGCTTAAATTTTCTATTTTAGGTTAAAAGCTAAAAATAAGGAATTTTCTTGGTGGTAGTGTTTTTTTTTGGAAAAAATTTTGAAATAGAGAAAATTTTTTTTTACCCCTTTTTTCTATAAGGTATATTAATTTTTTCCCCTTATGAACTTTTTGGATATCCCCCTCTTTGTCGCACTATCGACCCCCCCCTTTTATATGCAGAATGTTTAAAAAGTATTTGTAAAAACTTTGTACGGCAAATGTTTGACTAATTTGAACATGAAAACTTTTTTAAATACCTTTTTTTTAGAAACCAATGTTTTTTTTTTCATTTTCTGGAAATTTCCCTCGGTTGAAATTAAAATTTTTTTTTTTCCCTCAGAGTCCCCGTATTGAAATTTAATTCTTCTTCAAAAAAAATTTTAAAAATTTCCTATATAAAAAAAAGCCCATAAATAAATAAACCCCTACATTTAAAATATCCTTTTTTTAACAAATAATTTAAATGTATTTTACATTAAGGTTAAAAAATTGGGGTATTTTAAAAATTTTAAAAAAAATATAGTCTCCATCTTTTTTTTTGTAAGTATTAAAAAAATATATTTTTATTTAAGATTGTTAATTTTTAAAAATTACTACCAAAAAAAAAAAAGACCAGCAAACTCTTGCAGAAGAAAGACCCCAAACCGGGGGGGGCAAGACCAAAAAGACCAAAAACCCTTTTTTGGGCCAAAACAAGACCCCAAACCAGATTGCAAGACCAAGACCAAAACCCTCTTTTTTCCTTCTTATCCCGATATTTTTGGCTATTCTGGCTGTGTGGTCCCCGCATTATCTATGAAAATGCCATGTCCCCAAACCAAAAAAAGGGATCCCCGATCTTCGAGAATTTTTAATGTATCTGTGAGATGTTAAAAAACCATTCTGTACAAAAAACTCTGGCGGGCTTGAGCAGTGATTCCTGCCCCCAAAATAATGGAAAACCCCGCTTTTAAAACAATTGCATTTTTAAAATTTAAAGGGATATTTTTCTCCAGGTCTTCTCCACACTCGTCGGCGTTCGTCTAAAAATTAAGGAAAAACCGACTTATCTAAGAATAGTACCTTGCTCAAAGTATCATCCCAATGCCAGATGATTTCGGAAAAAACCCAATCTACCCATTCGTGCCGCGGGTTTTTTGGTGGCCCGAACCATTTCTACGACTTTTTTTCTATC
>JAHBCN010007924.1:41291-53419 GCA_019359885.1 Listronotus oregonensis
TTTTTTTTTTAAAAAATAAAGGGAAAACAAATAAGAAGAAACCAAATATTAAACTATTTATTTTACACATAAACAATACAATTATTTAGTACAAAGAACTGTTTATTTTCAAAGTTAAAAATTTTTGGGTTTAAAATAAAACGAATCTTATTAACACTTTAACTGGCAAACTGGCATATGCGACAAATTTTGATGTTTGTAAATAACAACCAGTAAGGTAAATAAATATATTATAATGACCATTACACTCTTATATAATAAACCCCATTTGAAATGTTAAAAATTAAAAGGACACCGTACATATGTTGTAGCTTTTGTCATCCTGAGAAAAAGTCTTAATGGGTACGAAACTCCATTATGCGTATTTTAGCTCCTACGGAGCTCCAAACCTCCACCGATCGATCATTTCTTATGAAAAGTAACCCCGGTAAAAATAACCGAAATCAATACATGCTTGTAGCTTTTTTCATCCAGAGAAAAAGACTCAATGGGCACGAAGCCGAATTGTAAGTATTTTGGCTCCTACAGAGCTCCAAGCTCCACAGATCAATCATTTCTTATGGGAAGTAGCCCCCGGTGAAAATGGCTGAAATCAATATATATTGAAGCTCCATTATGCCAAAGCTCTCCCGATCGGTCATTTCTTATGGAATTTTTCGATATCAGATTTCAATTCAGCGACCTAAAAAATATCAAAAAAAGAATTGATTTTACCAATTTGAATTGCTTATCGCTGTTTGACAGTTAGTTGACAGCTGTCAATTGTCAATATTGACTTTTTGACATTAGATTTAAATTCAGTGACCTAAAAAACATAATAACGTGTACTTTTTTTATATTATCATGAGACTTTTTCTCAGGACGAAAAAAGCCACAACATATATTGATTTTAGCCATTTTCACCGGGGTCACTTCCCATAAGATATGATCGATCTGTGGAGCTTTGGAGCTCCGTAGGAACCAAAATACGCATAATGGAGCTTCGTGCCAATTGGGGCGTTTTCTTAGGACGAAAAAAACTACAACATATATCGGTTTCCGCCATTCCTACCGGGGTCACCGGGGGAGCTTTGGAGCTCCCTAGGAGCCAAAATACGCATAACGGAGCTTTATGCCTATTGACACTTTTTCTCAGGATGATCAAAACCACAACATAAATCGATTTAAGCCATTTTCACGGGGGACCACTTTCCATAGGAAATGATCGATCTGTGGAGCTCCGTTGGGGCCAAAATACGCATAATGGAGCCTTGTGTCCATTAAGACTTTTTCTAAGAACGAAAAAAGCGCCAACATATATTGATTTCAGCAATTTTCACCGGGGTCACATCCCATAAGAAATGATTGATCTGTGGAGCTTTGGAGCTCCGTAGAAGCCAAAATACGCATAATGGAGTTTCGTGTTCATTGAGATTTTTTCTCAGGATGACAAACACTAAAACATATATCCATTTGAGCCATTTTCACCAAGGGCCACTTCCCATAAGAAATGTGCGAAGTCCTTTGCTGTCGGATAAAAAAGAAGAAGAGAAAATGTAACTGGTTAAAAAAAATCTATAATTTTAAGAATCTGTCAATCTTGTCGTCAGTTGTTACCCCATTAACGACCGTATTTTATATTGTTTATTATTCTATCAACGATTGTCTCATATTCATTCGCAGAATTGTCTTACCAAATACGATTCGAGCTCAGATTTTGAGCCGGATATTTTTTGCCTGGTTTCGAATACTTGCATTCGGATATCTAACTCAATCTGTTCCTCAAAATAACTCGAGCTTTGCTTTGGTGACTTAGTAAAAAAGGTTTCGTAAAATTTCCAAAAGCAAGGACTATTTGAAAGCAAGCAAAAAATATCCGGCCAAATCTGAGCACTTATGATATATAATAATAAAAAGATAAACATTTAAGAAAAAAATACTATAACGATTTTACGAAAAATCGTGTTCAATACAAGTTAAGAACTCAGTGTTTTGGGTACTTGACGTATTTTTAATCGCAACTTGTACCGAAAAAAGCTATTTTTGTATTTATTCTTCTTTTTTCATAGGATTTCTACTTGTTACACTTTGATTTAATTAATAATATTTAATTACCTTCAAATATGTTAAAAAAAAGGGTATTAAAGAACCCAGCTGGCTTTTTATTGACTAATTTAAAGCTAACAAAAAAATTAAAACAGGAGGAACTACACTGGCGAGCAAACAATTTAGATCACTTAGGAAATTGGAAATAAATTAAAAATAAATTTAATTATGAAATAATTGGTCAAGTATTTGGTAAATTATTAGTCCTGCTGTCTCATGTAAACTAAACAAAAAAAATAGTAACGTGTATTTTCTCCCCTTGCATTATTAACTGCTTCAAGTCGATAAGGCATACTCTGAATCAAGTAAAGGATCAAATTCTGGTTAATATTATTCCACTCGTGTAATAACAAGTCTTTTAACTCCTGGGAAGTCCTCGGGGCTGATGTGTGCCTTCGGATACGTCGTCCTAATTTATCCCAAATACGCTCAATGGGATTCATGTCTGGACTGAGTGCTGGCCAAACAAATCGCCCAATTCCTACTTGATCCAGATATTCTTGGACTATTCTGGCTGTGTGGTACCTAGCATTATCATGCATGAAAATGCCATGTTCGCCCATAGTAACCATAAAAGGCATCACATGATCTTCGAGAATTTCTGTAATGTATCTGTGAGATGTTAAGAAGCCATTCTGTAGGAAGACCAACTCTGTGCGGGCTTGAGCAGTGATTCCTGCCCAAACCATAATGGAACCTCCGCTAAATGAAAGACAATTGACATTTCAAATTAAGGCATATTTTTCTCCAGGTCTTCTCCATACTCGTCGGCGTCCGTCTAAGCCATTAAGGGAAAAACGCGACTTATCTAAGAATAGTACCTTGCTCAAAGTATCATCATTTTATGCCAGATGATTTCGGAAAAAACCCAATCTACCCATTCGATGCCGCGGTTGCAATGGTGGCCCTGTAACCATCCTTCTACAAGACAATTTGTTACTATCCGGTCTACTTGCTAACATTAACATTTCTAACCCCTTGAAGTTGATTTCGTGAAAAAAACCGCAAAAGCTGTTATATTCCGCAAACTTATGAACCACAAAAACCTGTCATCTCTTTGGGTGGTAACTCTTTTTCTTTCAGATCCCGGTCTTCTAGATATCAAGCCAATCTCCTGATAGCGTTCATACACATTTTGTACAGCACATAGGGTTTTGCAAAACATTCTTGCAGTTTCACGTTTCCCCCCACCATCTTATATTAACGCTACAATTCTTGCTACAACAATGGGATCTAAGGGCATTATGAGCTGGTAAAGATATACTACAAACAGTACACCATACAACTGACAGGTATTAGAGAGAGAAATTAACATAGACAACGATAACATAAGTTTTTAATTGGACCGAATTCACGTTATGTCCTAAAAGTCATAAATACAGTGACAATTTAACAATCTTTGACAGACAACACAATATGACAAATAACGTTACTTAGGAAACAAATGATACGCCGCCTACCAGAGTAACAATTATTTTGAAATTAATTTTATTTATATTTTTTTTCAATTTTTTAAGTAACCTACATTTTTTACCGTTACCGTTTTAATTCTACAGTCTACAACATATTTCACAACATTCATTTAGGTTTCAATATTTTGAAACATAAAGATTTTCTAAAATAAAAAAATGTATATACAGGGTGGCCCACCCCATTCGCCTCGGTTTTTCTACCAGAAATGAAACGAGTTGGGGAAAAACTTTTAGCACGGTCATATGTGGGTCCATGAGGAGCATATTTCAAAATTATTTTGAAATATACAGGGTGACCCAAAAAGAAAGTACATATCAAAGTTATATTTTTTCTTATGGAACACCCCATATTTTTTATATTTTTAGATACTATAGACTAAATAAAGGTAAGTTATTCTTATATTTCCTATACCTAAGACTGACCGTTTCTTAGAAATTTAGAGAAATTAAAAAATTTACACCCTGTAACATATAACAAGCTGCTCGTAATTAAATGTATTGCTTAGCTCAAGGTTAAAGTTAACTATCACATAAAAGTTTTACCTTAATATTATACAGAGTGTTAAAAAAATCCTCAAAGTTTGGACACACATTTTATTAAATAACTTCCTTAAGTTAAATGGAACACCCTGTATTTAGTGGCCTATTTTGATGCGGAACTAAATTCCCTTTAAAACCATATTAGGGTTTCCTATACCTATCTCTTCTGCTTTTTAAAGGCGTTTTATATTTGACTTATCCTTTATCTTAAAAATGGAACACCCTGTATTGTAATTAAAAAACCTTTTTATTGAGGATCACGTAGATTCGCTTAAAGCACAAGTTTAAATTTTTAAAAATAAGATGTATCTTAAGCAAAATGCAGGCAAAAGTAATAACTCCAATTTATTGCCATTTCTAAAATATTAAAGCATTCTTAAAAATGAGGATCGAAATATAGTAAAAGGCACACCTGTCCTAATAGACGAAATATGGTAAATTGCCCTTGTTTCTTAGCAAATGTATTAGACTTAATTTTTCATAACAACGGATTATTTAACAGACATACTACTACAGTGACGAAAATCCTAATATTTTTGGAACCCTTTATCACCAGCACAGATGATCTGTTAACATGTGGGGTGGGAACACGAGTAGTTTTATTTTGCCATAAAGTCTAATACATTTGCTAAGAAACAAGGGCAATTTACCATATTTCGTCTCAACAATTAGGAAAGGCACACCTGTCCTACTATATTTCGATCCTCATTTTTAAGAATGCTTTAATATTTTAGATATGACAATAAATTGGAGTTATTACTTTTGCCTGCATTTTCACTTGAGATACATCTTATTTTAAAAATTTAAACTTGTGCTTTTAGCGAATCTACGTGATCTTTAATAAAAAGTTTTTTTAATTACAATACAGGGTGTACCTTTTTGTAAAGGATAAGAAATATAAAAACGCCTTTTGCATAAAATCATTATATTATATATATATATATATATATATATATATATATATATATATATATATATATATATATATATATATATATATATATATATATATATATATATATATTATATATATATATATATTATATATACGTATATTGGAAAGAACCTAAACTTATAATCAAACCAAGCTCTTAAAGCACCGTGCATTTTAAAATATGTCATCACAACTTAAATAAACCTTTAACTTTTTTGCTTTAAATGCTATAAGAGCCTAATGCTGCATATTGAATCGGAAATTTCTAGTTTAATTATCTGATATCTTACCCTCTAATATTTGTCTTAAATATTTTGTAGATACAAAGAATGAACGTCCAGTTGTGGGCCTAGACATGATCCTTCGATTAATAGGTGACCCTTCGACGGCAGACTTACCAGTAATAACAATAAATAATCAAACTTCCAGCCAGCCAAATTTACCAACTTGTGTGCTTTTTCCCGGTATTGAGGGTGTTGCTTCCGTTTTGGAACCTCTGTATAAAAATCTAAACGCTCAACTTATTTTAATTCAATTTCCGTATTCTACACCAAAGGACACTATTGAAGAAATGGCTGACGATTGTGTAAAGGTATGAAAAGATTTCCTATATTATAAAGAGTTTATTAAGACGAGACTGTATTACAATAGTGCAGGCGATAGCTGGATTATTAAGTTAAGTCATCAAGTACCAGAATTTTATTTATTAAAATTATTATTTATTGTCATAGAAGGTAATTTAATTTACTCTTTTTTTTAATCAGATAGAAAAAAATTACTGGAAAAAACTGTTTAGAATTTAGTTTTGGGTTCATTAATATTTTTGAGGAATTGTGGTTTGCTATATACTGTATTTCATTTTGGTTACTATAAATCATAAATGAAAACAAATAAATTGATTTTTTCTTCATTAGTGAAACAAAATAAAGCAGATGTATGTGACACCTTACTTATTTCAATGCCCTAATAGTTTGGTTTAATAGTAAAAAATCTTCATATTTTTAATGTAAGACTACACTAATGGACAAAAATATCGAATAATCTTAAAATTTGTCATAAAACACAATGCTAATTCTCTGATTCAAAAATATTTATATTACCACTTAGAAACGATTAAACTGGGTAAGTAAAATGTAAAGTGTTCAAAAAGGACAATTTGACAGTTGTGCATCATTACAACATTTGTTGGGTTACTGATAAACCCCACAGAGTGTAAAAAATATTTAAATCAATAACGACCATTTAATTACTATTGCATTCCTTTTCTTAAAAACTTTCTACCCTCTGTGGGGTTTTTTAGTTACACAACAAATGTTTTAATAATACAAAACTGTGAGATTTTCCTCTATTACCACCTTACATTTTAGTCACATTGTTTGATAACTTTTTAGTGGTAATATACATATTTTTGGTACAGACAATTAGCATTGCGCCTTATGCTCTATTTTTCTACTTTTTTGGCCACTAAGAGTATTAATTCTTACGTGTGTAGTTAAATAAGGATTTATATTAACAAGATTTTAAACACTTTAGTACGTAGAAGTAAAATTATTTCTTTTAATTTATTTATTTTTTAAATGAAACACTGTGTATTTTTTTGTATATTTAGGCACCTCTTGTAGTCATCTATCTTCCTCTAAAATTTTATTAATATCGGTTCAGTAATTTCAGAGAAGAAGAATAAAATATAAAAAAAAACTGTTTTGCACCATTGAATTTAAAAATGAAAAAAAATACCAATAGTGCTTGATTAATAGAATAAAACAAGAAACTTATTAAGTAACGTAATATCAGTCGCTTAGGTCCTGTTTGGTTAATTCAAACTGTACAGGGTGTCCAAAATTTAGTTTCAAACTCTTCAAATTTGAAAGCACTTTATTTTTTTTTTTTTTAATTTTAAATATGAGCCCCTGTATATTTTTAGGTCGTTAGATTCAGAATTAAAAAAGAAACATTTTTTCAACTATAACCCTATCTAAATTCCTAACACATTAAAAGTTATTCTTTGAAAAAATCATTTTGGCATCTATTTTAATACTATTACCATTAAATAAAAGTGATAGGTGGCTATGAAGAACAATTTATTGACATTGAAGTTTATTTAACTCACAAAATCTTATTTTGACGTATTATAAAAATATGAGTCAATTATTATTATTTATTAATTGAATTTAATTAATTTAAGAAAAACCTTTAAATGTTAAATAAACCTTATTTTTAATTTTTAATATTTTGGCTAATATTTGGGTAAATTAAACTAATTTCTAGGTAATAATTAACGTTATTAGGAAACTCTAATATCAATAAATTATTTTTCATAGCCACCTATCATTTTTATTCAATGGCCAAAATGAGTTTTCAACAAATAACTTTTAATATGTTAGGAATTTCGATAGGGTTATAATTAGAAAAATATTTGTTTTTTAACTCTGCATCTAACGACCTAAAAATATACAGGGCTCATATTTAAAATAAGAAAGATAAAGTGCTTTCTAATTTAAAGAGTTTGACACTAAATTTTGGACACCCTGTACAGTTCGAATTAACCAAATATGACCTAAGCGACTAATATTACGTTACTTAATAAGTCCCTTGTTTAATTATATTAATCAAGCACTATTTATATTTTTATTCATTTTTAAATTCAATGGTGAAAACACTTTTTTTATATTTTATTTTTTTTCTCTGAAATTACTGAACCGATGCTGACAAAATTTTAAAGGAATATAAATAACCACAGGAGGTACCTACATATCCAAAAAAATACACAGTGTTCCATTTAAAAAAATAAACCATCGTGACGTCACACTTTTTTGTGACACCCTGTATAACCAAAATTATTTTCCTGAAATGCACAGTAAGTTAAAGGTAACGTCTGCAAAATATAAAAATTTTACAGTGAATAATAAATGAGCTACATAAGACGGGGGGTAGCCATATATATATATATATATATATATATATATATATTATATATATATATATATATATATATATATATATATATATATATATATATATATATATATATATATATATATATATATATATATATATATATATATATATATATATATATATATATATATATATATTTTATATATATATATATATATATATATATATATATATATATATATATATATATATATATATATATATATATATATTTAAATTTTTTTTTTTGGGCACCCTCTGTACAGAATCATACATTTCCAATGATAAAGCTACGTTCGACCGCTTACAACATCGGTCGAACAGTAAATCCAGCCTTAAATTTGCTTATTTTAAAGTCACAAATATCTCGTCAAACTGTATATGAGCATTTTCCGAACACCCTGCACAATGGAAAACTAAACCTCACAGAAATTTAATTTTAAGTCGTAATCAAATTTGTTTAAAAGATTTTAGAAGAAAAACTACCAAACTCACAACCATTCACCATTGTGTGCTATTCTTATGGAGGGATTGTAGCTTTAGAAGCAGTTAGAAAACTAGAAGAAAAAGGGTATTATGGTTCCGTAGTCTGCATTGATTCTGCACCAGAGTATCTTAAAGATTTAGCCAAGATCGTAGATATTGACTCAGATGACAAATTTCAAGTAAACGTAATAGTCCAGTTAATGTCATTGCAGATATCTTATGACATTATTGCTCAGCATTTGGTAAGAACAAAACTAATTAGTTTTTTAAAGCATAAACACAGAAAAATTGGTAATAAAAAATAAAATTATCCATATAATGTATGCTTGCCTTTAAATGTACAGTTTTTGTGAAATCAACGAAGATAAATAACACTAAACATAATCAATAGATGAATGAGTGATCGCCATTGAAAACTGCATGTCGTTGGTTGTAGTTCAGAGTTATATGTATAACGTTCGTGGTGGCACTACCGCGTAGCTAGTACCTCAAGGCTTTGTGAGCTGTTGTAATGATTAAAGAAATATATGACATAGACTTTTGCTTAAATAAACTTAAATATACAGTATATCCCATAACCAATGGGTTCTAAAGCAACTGGATGGAGATACGGAGTGTTTAAAATTAAAGTTAAATGTTAAAAGTAAGCTATAGTTTTAAAATTGTTTATTAAATCAAATTTAAAATTTGCAGTACTAATTATGTTTCTATGGATGCGATGGGGAAATAAGAATCAATTAACATTTTTAAGTTTCCGACTGCGTTAGCAATATACACTTGATTTAATAAATATGTGTATTTTTATCTTTAAAATAGTGTATGATTCATTTAAAGTTTTCAAAAAATCACAAAACGTATACTTGATCGATTTTAATACAACAGTGCCTTAAGAAATAATAAAAGTACCTTTATTCCTATTTTAACATTCAAAATGTAATAAATTTTAAAAAATTGAGTTAAACCAATCAATTCAATTTTGCTAAACGTTAAACTAACCACCGTTCACCTCCGTAGAGTATCTTAAACTATTTACAAGAAATGGGTTGTTTTTAAAAAGTTTTGTAATTATTTTTAGAATCATTAGCCACTTCTTCAATTTTTCCTAAAAGTCGTCACGTATTGAACGATAAAATATTATTGCTAATCTAGGATTTCTCTAGACACATGGGATATTACCCAGACGTTAATAGGGAGTAGTTCAAAGATAGAAGAGGTAGGGAGAGGAAAACCAACTTGGGAAAGGTACAGCCGAATGCAATCTGATGCGCCGCGGGCCTCTTAGCACAGCTCAACACCTCGCGATGTAACTGCCGCCAGTGGCGGGTTGAATTACTTTATAATTTTTTTGATAATTATTATTATTAAATATTTATATATTTTACCCGAATATTTGGTTTTAAAATAATAAGTATAAGACAAGTTATGCAAAAGTTTATTTTTAGTTATTTTCAAGACAAAAATAATAATAGCGGACCTTTTGCGTAATAATAAAAACATTAGAAAAAGTCTACACCACAACTATAAATTGATCTTATAATAAGCATTTTAGTACTGTATATAATACACTAGACTTATACGTAGTATCCGCCAAAAATTCTTATTAAATGATTAGCAAACATATTTTTTTTTGCTTACTTCATAATGAAAATTAACTAATACTTTGATCATCACGTACCTTTTAAAATTGACCGAAATCGACTTTATTTTAAATTTAATTCTGAGCTTGACAAAGGTTGATCGCCACTGCTGTCTCTTTCTTCTTCGTCTGACCACATTTCCTCTGACAATCCAGTGTTAACGGTAAATTGTAATTCATCCTTTGCCAAATCTAAAAGATGTTCTTTTTCAATTTGTGAATCTTCATATTTTTTCACATGGGCACTAATCCACTCTTCAAGTGGTAGCTCCTCAAATCTTTAACGAGTTAACCTTTCTACAGCAGCCAATGTGAAGTCAGTGTTGCGAGCGGCCACCCAGTTTTTCACTGATGCCCAAATTTTCTCTATTGGGTTCAGGTCGGGATAATATGACGGTAACCATGTTCCTCCAATAGGCTGTGTAGTTTGTTGACTGGCGGAAATTTATATTTGTTATCCTAAATTATTTTATATAATTCAGGTTTTGTTAATGTCTTGTCAAACAGTAAACTTTTTTATTTAACCATTTGATCATATCTGCTTTTAGACTTGCAGAAGTTATATTGCGTTCCATTGTAAAATTATGATAGGATGCATTATCCAACACCAAAACTGACTTTTCTGGCAAATTTCGTAATAACTGATTTCTGATCCACGTCATAAAGTTCTTATGGTTTATTTCGTCAAGATAGTCACCGTCTTAGAAATAAAATATTATGTCAGCAAAGCGCGCGTATCGCTATTTTACTGACTATTGCCCTCGTATTTTTAGGACGCTTCTGGCGGTTGATGTTGCCTAGACAACGGCCAAGCGTTCCACTGCGCAACTTGAGTAGTTGCCATTTAATGTACCTTTCCAGAGTTGGTCGGCCTCTATTTGCATAACGTCCGTGGTGGTACTACCGCGCTGTCTAAAAGTTGCTGTAAAATGCAAGATTCTTGCGTCAACTACTTTTTTTTATTTTGCACAATTAATTAAATACAACAACATGAAAAGCTTTATTAATAATTACAAATTTTCTATTTTACAACATTTTTAACAAGGTCTTAATCTTTTTTTTATTTTTAAGGTGTCTTTGTTCAAATGCAGCGATTTTGAAGAGCGCATTAAACTGGCTCAAAATATTATTGGTAAAGATTCTCCCTATACTCTAGAGTATTCTAGAGCTTGTGCAATAAGTATTTACAAAAGACTAAAAGCCTTAGTAAACTGGATTCCAACATACAAACTTAAATCTAAAGTTATATTATTTAAGCCCACCTTGGTAAGTTTAAACCTTCCCGATGAAGATTATGGGCTATCAAAAATATGTGAAAAACCTGTCGATGTTCATGTATTTGAAGGAAACCATGTGACTATTTTAGAAAATCCTGAAGTAGGAATAAGTCTTAATGAAATATTAACCCCTTTACTGCCTACCCAGGAAAATTTGACCGGTAAAAATGAATATATTGTTGTTGATAAGATACAACCTGATGTACCAATTAAATAAAATTGTTTCTTTAAAAGCAGAGTTTATAAATTTCTTTAATATTTGATATAATTAGGTAAATCATAGGACAATTATTTTTGAAAAAAAAAATAATAAAATATTTATTTTGTTTTATTTTCATGGCCATTTTAAAGTCTAGTAGAGAAAAATAAATTTGACGTAAAAAAATAACAACCTTTTGTGAATTATTGGCACAGACCTTGAAAAAGAACGAGAATACTGACTTCTATAAGTGGATATTAGCCCAGTTGGTGGAGGTCACAGGGACAAGTAATGAGCGAACTGGCTGATTTTTTTTATAATTAGTTTAGATATATTGGTTGATATGAAAAACTTCATAGGTCAATCGATTTTCAAAATCCCGGAATTTTTTGGGGTGGAAAAATATAATGGAAAAAAAAAAACCTCTTGTAGGGAAGTTTTTTTTTTACCAAAAAAGGGATTTTGCATTTTTTTTTTTATTTTTCCAAAAAAAAAAATTTAAAAACTTATGCATACTACGCACGGGACGCCCGATAAAACCCCGGGGCGGAGAATTTTTTTG
>JAHBCN010007925.1:0-5000 GCA_019359885.1 Listronotus oregonensis
TTTTAAATTTCCAAATTTTTACCTAAGATTCTTATCACTCACATTATTTTGGAAATTAAGATAAAAATTTAAAAAATCTGCCTATTAGGATTTTAAAATGAGGAAACACATTTTTGTGATTTTTCAAAAATATGTTTTTTTTTTGGCCGAAAACAAATTTAAATAATTTTTTTTTTCAACCATAGAGTTTTGGGTTTTCCAAAAAAGGGCACCCTTTTACGCTTTATTTAAAAGTGTTTATTGCTGGATTTTATAATTTTTTTTTCCTTAAACCCTGGGGGGCTTGTAATTTAATTATTTCTATTCAAGGTATCAAGTAAATTTAAAATTTAAATACATTTTTTTTCCGTGAGCAGAAAAATTATTAAACGGTACCAGGTCCGTATGTAGGTACGATTGCGCCCTTGGCGGGCCTAACATTTGCCCCCCCCGCCACACACCGGGAGATTTGGGGACTATGAAATATCCTCCAACGAAAACGAGGATCCCGGGGGTTTTCCCAACCCCTTTTTTGATAGGGGGGGGTTTCAAAAATTTAAAATGCAAAATGTGGTTTTTTTTTTTTAAATTTCTTTTTTAAAAAACCAATTTTTTGGGAAATTTGTGTAAAAATTTTAAATTTTTTTTAAATGAAAATATTAGCCTACGATTTGAAAAGACATATTTTAAAAAACTGTCTTATCAGAAAAAATGGAATTAAAAAACTATACATCCTTATTTGGGAAAGACTTAATTTAAAAAAATTTTTCAAAAAAAAAATGATTACAAAAATATTGTGCTAAGTTGAAAATTTGTTTTAAAATTGTTCTGTTTTAATTTATTTATTTGATTATCTTTGTCGATAAATAATAATAATAATATGACTACGATGACAACTGATGAAAAAAAAGGCATTTTTCATAGCCAATTTTGCGCCCTCCAGGTAGCTGCGCCCTTGGCGGGCGCCCTTCTCGCCACTGCCTAAATACGACCCTGAACGGTACTGGTAAAACTTCCTGTAAAATTACAATAAGATGTCCCATTTATAAGTCGCCTGAGGTTATTTCAAGAATCACATTTAAAATCCTTATGAAAATCTAGCATCGCAAGTTTTAAAAAGTTCGACCAAATGTTTCATTTAAGGGTAGATTTATGTTGATCTTAGAAATAACATTTTTAAATTTGAAAAATATTTACTAAAAACTAATTTGGCTAAGGGTTACAGCACTTTAAAATGGGGCTAAAATTCTATATCGCGGCTTGGACTCCGTGCTAAAATCTTTAACGCTTGATTAATCGATTTTATCTGGATTATGTAGTATCATTTGTATCGTAGTTAACATTCGTTACTATAAAAACTAAAGATGATCCGAATTTGAGATCCAATAAATAGAAATTGATTCCCTGGATTTGATTCTTTTTTTTTAAAAAGGAATCGTGGTGATTGATTTTTTGAAGATCCGGGTTTTGAACGATTTTTTCCCAGCAGATTTTGTGGCCTTTGGGGGCGATTTTAATGTTTATTTTTTAAATCAATCTCATACAAATTACATTTTGTTTAATAATTTATTATCCAAATACAGCTTAACATAACACATTCAGGAAGTACACGCGTTGTAATAACTCAAGGACTCTTATTTATTTTGCCCCGAATCCAAAAATTTACAGAGATCTCGTCTAAATATGGAGGATATATCTGATCACAAGCTCGTACATTTTAGTTTTAAAATCATTAAAAATAAACCCAAACCATTTTTCGCACCTAAGAGATTTTTCTAACTTCAACAATGAAAATTTTTTTGCGTGCCCTAGGTATTTTTAAATTTGGGGTTTTAAATTTTCTTTAAACGATATTGACGAGATGGTGGCTTACTTACAATTGAAACAATCTTTTTGATCTGCATGCACCTTTTAAAACCAGTAAAATAACGAAAGCCCCTCACCATGGTTAACGCCTAACTTGAAATTAATGATGAAACTTAGAGATTTTTTTTAAAAATATAAAAAAGTAAATCTGATATTGCATGGTTCGATTATAAACGAATAAGAAAACATGGTAAATATTGCGGTAAGAGCTAAAAAAAAGCTTATTTGCAATATAATTTAAAAGAGATCCCAAAAATTTCGGGAGAACTATAAAATTTTTAAAATTTTAAAATTCCCTTTAAAAAGATAGCAGTTTTGCTCAATCGGAATTTGGGTCAGCAAATGATTTAACAATTTTTTTTAATTCTTTACCAAAGTTGTGGGTTCCAACCAGGATTTCCTTTTGAGGAACATTACGTAGATAAAAAATTTGGCACCTACGATGAATTTAAGTTTACCGAAGTATCCCTTGAATCAGTAAAAAAATAATTTATAACATTAAAACAAATGCAACGGCTGTGATGGTATTAACTTGAAAATGTTACTTTACTTAATTCCATTTAAGCCCCATTTGCTTTTATTATTAACCAAAACAACGGACGATTTCCAACCTTGTGGAAGACTGCTATGGGTGCCTTTCCAAAAAAAAATCAAACCTTTGAGCACCAGATTTTAGACCTATAAGTAAATTGCCCACCTCATCCAAAGTTTTGGAACGAGTTATAGCAGATAAATTGAATCAATTTCGAGCGTCAATAGTTTTCCCCTTTTTACACAGTCAGGTTTTCGTGATAAACACGGCACCAGAACTGCTCTATTGAATGTTACTGACGATCTATTTAGAGCTGGGACAATGGGCAGTGTTCCTGTTTGATTATGCTTGACTACAGTAAGGCATTCGATACTATAGATCAAAGGTTTTGGGAAATCAAACTAAAAATATTATGGAATTGGTAATATGGCTTTGCATTTATTTAGAGACTATTTTACGGATCGAAAGCAAAGAGTTGTGTTACTAATGAGTCGTCTAATACTATTTTTCTTAAAAGAGGTGTAGCCGGGGAAACTTTGGGGGCCCTTTTAAATTTTTTAAATATATACGCTGACTTCCATGGATTTTTAATTTTGCCAATCTCACCAATACGCGAGATACACAAATTTTTTTTTTTTTTCAATGAAGTTGGTCCGTGGATTAAAAATTTAAAACGGACCTGGGTATCTTTAAGGTGTCAAGAGCTTTGAATTGGTTCTTAATGGGGCAAGAGTCAATCATGGTCTTTGGCAAAAAGGCGGTTTTCCTTAATTTCAAGATTGCAGTCAATGGTACAGTGCTGAAACCGATTGAAACTTCTAAAAAAACCGGGACTCACTATTGACTCTGATCTTAGATTTAAACTATGTATCTTCTTTAATAAAAAAAGTTTGGAAATTAAGACTTTTATACATGCATAAAGATATATTTGATAGAAATATGTTGAGATTGACGGATACCTCATCTTATCACATTTTAAATTATTTGATGTTGTTTATTGGCCAGCACTTGTCCAAAGGAATAAGGATAGTTTACAAAAACCCAAAATTTTTCTTAAGTTTAGCTTGGGGTTTCGTGTATGATCATGTCACTCCATGTCTGTTGGGTCCGGTTGGTTAACAGTTAAAGAAAAATTTTAAAATTTAGGGCTTCTCCCCTTTTTTAAATTCGACAAAAAAGTTACCCTTATATTTTTTAAAAAATTGATTAGGGCACTGATGTGCACCCCTCAATACACGCCACTGTGACCTGTATAGTGTCCAGGGACAGTACCTCCTCTTCCAACGTTCATTTGTACAATGTGTTACTCTCTACAACAGTCTGCCCGCGGACGTCAGATTGGTCCCTTTCCCCCTCTTTCAAAAAAAATATAAAACATTTTTTTAAATAGCCGAAATTATAATTGATAAATTTCGCGAGATAAAATTAAATTTAAAATATAAAATAAATATAATTTTTTGCCGTAGGGATTAATAAAACATATTGTTTAAATTACTTTTTTTTATTCGTAATATATTTTGTATTTATTTTTTTTCTTTCTAATTCATTACTTTTTTTTTTTTTTTCCTTTTATCTTATTCATTCAATTAAATATTTTTTTAACTCAAGTGGTTGATGAGCAGCTTGTTATACGCCACCTATTTTATAAAACTGTACATTATGTAATATTATATTAAACGTAAAATAAAGGCAAAAATTTTTTATTTATTTATTTCTTTTTTAAAGGTCCGTCCCCGCTTTAATCCTAACTAAAACGCAGATAAAAGACGCTACTGAGAGTCACTGATTGTTTTAAAAGACCATAAAGTTTAAAAAATACAATTGGTAAAAAGAAACCAAAAAAAAAAAATTTTTAAAGTAATAAATTTTGAAAATATTTTTTTGGGTTTAAGACTAACACTGTATAAATAGCGCCATTGTACCTTATTATTAGAAAATAAATGGGGAAAAACAACAGATTCACTATTTAGTTTCCTTTTAAGTTTTAATTTTGTAAAACCGTCATCAGGGGAAAGCATCTTGTAACCGAGAACGACAGCAATTTTCTGGTTAATTATTCGGTAAATCAAAAACCCGGGGATTAATTTTCCTGCTTGAAAATAAATAAGGAAAACGGAATGGGAATTGAGTATTTGTTTCTAGGTGTATTTGTTAAGCTTTTTATTTGTTAACCGTATATTAAAGTAAAACTGAAATATTAGGTTAAAACAGAATCTGCTAATAAAAAAATAAAATAAATCCAAATTATGAAATAAATAATTTTTAAGGCAAAAACTCAAAGGTTTTATAGTACGAAATCCTACATATCTTATCAAAGAACTATGACACTTTGACTTTGTCTTTAAATTTTGGTAATAGAAAAACGAGCAGTAGTCGAGGAAACGAACTTTGTGAAAAAATTTAATTAGTAGGAAATGAAAAATGCATTTGTGCATTAAAAAATGTATTTTTGAAATGCATTTTAAAGTTCGCAAATATAAAAAAAATATAACTAGGTAAATTATGATGAAAATGAGCCCGAATTTGTTACTCGGGGGTTTTCGAGGTCGCTAAACACGAATATGATATTGGTAAGGGCCTACGAAGTACGTGGTGCCGCCAAAGAATATAAACCCCAATAAGA
>JAHBCN010007925.1:10000-41143 GCA_019359885.1 Listronotus oregonensis
CTTATGGCAAATTTCAAAATTATTCAATATTTTTGTCCATGGTGTATATATATATTATATATATATATATATATATATATATATATATATATATATATATATATATATATATATATATATATATATATATATATATATATATATATATATATAAAAATAAAATTTAAAAAAAAAAAAAAAGAAAGAAAGCAAATTGTGGCAATGCATACGTATAAAAAGATCTACTTCTTTACGCATTTACAAGTTTTTCACCCTTGCAGGAGTGGCACCAAGGGGTTGCACCCAAAAATTTAAGTCGGTATGTAGCTCATTTTAAAGGCTTTTAAAAAGACAAACATTGCTGCACAAACTAGAGATCTTTACGATCACCCGCTCCCGATTAATAAGGGATTATTAATAAATACCAGTCTAGAAGAACAGTTTAAATTTTTATTTTATGTGTTTTTCGAAATACCTACCACCAACCTCTTGACAACAACACAGTCTATTTTGAAATTCTGCTCTTACGTTAGTCAGAATTTGTGGTCTTATAGTTGCGCACACACCCGAGATTCGTTGTCGTAGTTCTTACAAGTTTTCTGGTTTGGTTGCAAATACCCTCTCTCTTACATAACCCAAAAGAAGAAGTCAAGGGGAGCGAGGTCCGGGGAACTTGGTGGCCATTCAATAGGCCCTCTACTCCCAATCCAGCGACCAGGAAATTCCTTATCTAGGTATTGTCTTACAGTAAAATGAAAGTGTGGAGGTGCCCCATCCTGCTGAAAAATTGGATCGTAGTCAAAAACATCATTTCCAATATTAGCTACAATTGCAGGTTTAATAGCTTCTTCTAAAAGTTTTAACTATAAGTGTCCGGTAAGATTTCCTTCAATAAAAAAAAGGTCCAATTACCGTATTACCGAAAATTCCGGCCCATACGTTTAATTTCTCAGGATTTTGTGTATGTAAAGATGTGTCGATTTACTAAACCATTAAAAAAAGCTGGATTCGTCACTGAAACATATCCGATAAAGGTAGTTTGGTTGTGTGGCAGTAAAATGTTCCGAAGTTTCACAAAATTGCAGTCTTCGATTTGGGTCATCTTCACGTCTTCACTAAGTTCTTGTACAAGATAAACTTTAAAGGGATGAAATTTATGCTTTTGTAAAATTGTTGATTTGCCTATGGTACCTACATCGGCAGCTATTTTGAGCACTGATTGCTTTGGTTCAATGGCAATTGTCCCCAAAACTTGTATTTGAAGCTCCTCGGTTTTAACGGACGGATGACCGGATCTTGGAGCGTCTTTTACGCTAGAAGCTAAAGTGAATTTTTGGACAACACTGCTCACGTAACTAGAAGAAACTGTTCTGTCTGGAAAAATATCATTGAACAATCTTGCTTCCTCATGATAATTTCGATTAGCTTGTCCATACAAAAAAAAAATTAAATTTGACTTCATTTGCGCGAACCATATCAAATCTTATAAAATTACAAAATTTATTAACGCCATTTCAATGTTACTGTTAAACTAAAACAGCATACACGGATAGTGCTGGAGAGAGATACTAGAAGAACGTCGTAAAAAATATTTAAAAAACGTGATAATAAAATTATTTTCTGTTAAATAAATTTAAATCGTTATATTCGGATGCTCGTTGCTTTACAGAGCTCTTGTTTGTGCAGCAATGTTTAGTTTTTTAAAGGCCTTTAAAATGAGCTACATATCGACATAGGCTTTCATTTAAGGTTTTTGGGTGCAACCCCCTGGTGCAATCCCTGCAAGGGTGAAAAAATTGTAAATCCATAAAGAAAGGGGATTTTTTGTACGTATGCATTCGCCAAAATGAGCTTCCTTTATATTTATTAACTTTGAAGATATTAGCCCGTACCAAAAATATATATCGATCATTGCCCGTACTAAGACTTTTCGGATACCCTGTATAAACGCACAATAAGTTTTATGCTGTTTTATTACCTGAAAGTTAGTCTATCTTATTTTGGAATGAAGTATACATGCATTTGATAACGAAGTAAATACATTTTGGTATTTGATATAATAAAATAATCTATTTTAGGGACAAAAAATGTATTATGGTGATTAAGAAAATATCCACAAATACAATGATGCTTTATACATTGTCTCAAAGAAATTATCAAAATGTTTTCTGCACTCAATTTTGGCACTGTTCCAGCAAACATCCTTAGCACAAATCCATGATTAATTTACGAACTCCAACCGACTTTTCAAATGAAATTCTGCAACTTAAAATTTATAGCAGTATTAATAGCCAGGAAATTTATGTATTGCAAGCCACCACTTCTTGTATCTTCTGCTTATCTTCATGTTTAAAGATTTGTTTCTCTATTTTAGTGTCTGGGGCACGTATGTATACTTATTTCTGTTATAGACTACATAAATGCGCGAGCTAATCGTACAATCGTACATTTTCCACTTGGGCCCTGATTTCTTGATTTGTTTTCAAAGATTTCTTTTTTTTATACGATTTAATAACACACACGCCGACATCCATAGCTACGGAACACGTAGCAAAAATAACAAATATCCTACTAACACTCGGTTAACAAAGGCACAAACAGGAGTAAATTATTTAGTTATAAAATATTTTAACAGATTGGTCGAATCAGCAAGGATATCTAAAGTCAAATCTAAACTTAAAAAGTATTTTCTGAAGATAGCTCATTTTTTCTTGGATGAGATCGACATAATTGTCTCTGATTGTTCAGCTGCATTGTAGCCTGTGATACTTTGTTTGATTTTGAAACCAATTTTTGAATTTGCCAATTATGCCAAAATGGTAAGTCAGGGACCTATACTATGTTGTATCATTAGAATTACTACTCAAGTTAACTATGGCATTCGCCACATTTTTTTAAAACTTTAACTTACCAACATTGGGGGCATTTCACGTGAAGTGGACAGCGAAAAAAAAGTGACGTTCTGAAATTTGTTCATATTGGGCTTAATTGTACCTCTAGTAGGTATGAATATGGACACACAATTTTTTTTTGTATTATGTTTATTTGTCAAGTTATAGGCTTCTAAAGAATTGTCCTTATTGAAATTCGTATTTTTTGGAAATAGTTTTTCGAATTAAACAAATTTATTTTAAAATATTAAACATGACGACTTAAATAGAATATTAACTGTTCTTTTTAAATACAAAATAAAAAGAGATTTTTTATTATTTTTTTTATATACAAAACCGGAAATAAACTTTTCAAATCAAGATTTTAGTAACTTCGACCAATTTTTTTTTTTTTTTAAATTTTAAAATATAGTCCAAAGTATATTTATAATACACCAAAAGTTTCAAAATGGGATCTGCAATAATTTAGGAGATAAATAAATTAAAGTACATACGTGTCGCACTAAGCGTCGTACTCTAGCTTCCTTAGCCTTAGGTCGACCTGTTTGCGCGATATCACACTCAAATGCTGCAATATTTATATTTACCATCCTATTTAAGCGTATTTAAAGCTCTAACGATGTTGTGGGGTATTTATTCAAATTAAATTAATACTTATTATACAAAAATATTAATAGAAAGCACTAGTCTAACAAAAAAATTGAAATAAGTAATAAAAAGCTACTGCCAACGCCATCTCTTACATACTAAAAGTATTAAAATGGCAAATATAAGCTTTATATTAGAAATTCGACTGGTTTACCCGAAAAAAAAATTAGTAAAGGAGGTAAGTTTTTTTTTTAATTTTTACAATTTTAAAATATTCGCTAGAACTGGTTCTTTTTACCAAAAGGCCTTCGGTTGTTGGAATAAAGGCGTGCAACTTTTTTGTTCCAGAAATGGTGATTGCTGAATCGATTTGGGGCTGTAAAGAAACTCTTTGACGTTGAATATTGTCTTTGGAGCAGTAGTAAATGGCTGACTGTTTTAAAGATGATTTTGCCCATTCGTATAATCACATTGGTGTAACGATTGCGTTACTTGCAGGCAACTGTAGGCTTGCACGCTTAAATAGAATAGTAAATACAAATATTGCAGCGTTTTAGTGTGATATCGCGCAAACAGGTCAACCTACGGAAGCTAGAGTACGACGCTCAGTGCGACACGTATGTACTTTAATTTATTTATAAAAAATTTGCTATCCCCCTAAATTTTAAGGGGGAAAAATCCCGCTTATAATGCCCAATTAAATTTTTTTGCTTATCCAATTTTTTTTTCCCAAATAAAGATCAAGTTTATACAAAAAATAATTTTTTTTTTAAAAAACTAAAAATTAAACTTTATTTCCAAAAAAAAATTACAATTTTGAAATGTCCCGGAAAATGTAGCGATCCCACTATAAATGGCGGTGTTTTTTTGATGGTAGCAGCGGTGGTAGCATAACGCTATTTTGTATAAAGAACAGTTATTAAAGAATTTTCAATAGTCGAAGGAAAACCCCGGAATTAACTGAATTGGTCATTTTGGCTACTTTGTTTTTGGATGAAAAACTTTCTTCTATATATCCTTCAGCTACTGAAAGCTTTTCCATTTCCCATGTTGTTTTAGCGTTTCAAACGAAGCACCTGCCTCAACAAGTAAAATTGACGATGTGCGACGCAAACAGTGGCCGGTGTAAGCTTTTGCATTATCCAGTTTTAAAAATTTTGGGTCAATGTTACGCTTCCTATGGTATTTTTTCCAAGGGTTCTACTGTACATCGACCCTTTCTATAGGTAAAAAAATCTTCGCTCCTTTATTCCGCTGGTCTTAATGTTGTGTACTTTTTTATTAAATTTAAAGGCCTAAATCTTCTTCAATGATAGTAAAACTTTTTAAGTTGAAGTTTTAGTTTCTGGTACCTTTATAACCAAGACTGTTCCTCTATCTTCAATGTCATCAATGGTCATTTTACCAACTCATCTGTCTTAAACCTCCAAAAACACCCATTACCAATATGACTTTGTGTACCAAGTAGATATCATCAGGAGCCTTTTTTAAAAATTTTAATATTTGTTCCCCTTTCCCAAAAAACTTTAGACTTCTTCGGGCGTATCCTTTCGATTTAACTTTTTAAAAAAGATATGAGACGATGGTATTGCGAAATGTCTATATTTTCATAACCCATAACGTTTTCATAAATTTAACTTTGGCCCCAGAAATTCGGATGATTTTTCCGACTATAAAAATTAAAGTAAAAATTGTAATTAAAAAATTTTAATTTTAAATTATTCCGTTTGAAAAAAATTTTTATTTTTTTTAAAACGTTTTTTTGCGCCTGTTTATTTTTAAAAAAATTTGTTTTTCGCTATTTCCAAAACCAAAATACTAAAGCCATACTTCAATAAAATACTTTTTGTCCATATTCATACCTACTAGAGGTACAATTAAGCCCAATATGAACAAATTTCAGAACGTCACGTTTTTTTCGCTGTCCACTTTACGTGAAATGCCCCATTGTTTATCAAGTAGGCATTTGTTTTTTTCTGAAAAGTCAGTTCGTTCATCAAGTAAACGAGACTACTATTCTCGCACAGAAAAAAATATTTAAAAATTACGATGAGCGATTTTAAAAGTTTTTCTTCGTAGATGTTGCCGTGCTACAATATCATAATTGCCGGAAGAGTCGCGATCAAAATATGAGAAAATATACAACCAGTTTTGGACATGGTGTGATGACAAAACGGTAAAAAATCAATGTATTGAAAAAGTGACTTTAGTCTATTTTGAATTTTTTTGCGGAAATACAACGGATCTAGTCAATAAACGTTTTTTTTTTCTTGCGAGTTACAATTTTCTTAAAGAAAAACGTCGATATAAGTAAATACTTCTAAGACATTATTTTCCTCAAATGAAGATCTAAGTTGTACCAGCCTATTAAATTAAGCTTACAAGAAATATGTTATTAATATTCATAATAACTAGTAGTAGAAATCTGTATCAAAAATTAATATAATTTTTAATGTTTGTAGTTGTTTTTTTCCATAACGTACCTCAAATAGTAGAAAAATAATTATGTAAAAACGTTATAACTAAACAGTTGCAGATAAAAAAGTTAATTTTGTTGTTGTTAAAAAAATATATAAACTTATCTTTATTAAAACATACCAAAAAGAATAAGACGCTCTTCTTCTTCTTCTTCCCTGGGAGTCGTCTTAATATACTACTGGAGGCAGCGCAGCCTCTTGGGCTTTTGTGCCTAATCTCCTATTATTTTTTATACCAATCCTCCCATTAGTCTTGTTTCTTCTACAAGTCTGTATAACGTCGATACTGGTTGGTTGATATATTCCTGTGGGCTCATTTTCAGTTGCTCAAATATTGCATGTCTTTTGTGATTCAGCGACTTTACATTCGCACAGGATATGGTATCTTTCCTTTCATCGCACATTCTGCAACTTGGGTCCCCATTATATGAGCCTATCTTGTATGGGTGTCCTCTTAGGTTATCGTGTCCTGTTAGCAACCCTACTGTTATGCGAAGTCTTTTCCTACTTTGTCTGAGTAGTTCTTTATTTGTTCTTTTGGATGGGTCCCTTATGAAGCCTTTTCTATGTCTTATTCTACTGATGCTCCCCCAGTATTCCTCGTGTTTGTTACGGATACATTTCCTGGTTTGCCCTCGTGCTGTAGTTTTGGTCACTTAATGGGCAGGTTCTGGTCCAAAGTTTGGCGTGGATGATTCCTATCTCGCTAGCTCATCTGCTTTTTCGTTGCCTTCTATTCCCGAATGTCCTGCTACCCACGGGAGAGTAACCCTGTTTCGTTCTTCTAGGACTTCCAGTTCTTTTTGGCATTCCCATGTTACCTTGGGGTTTATTAGTGTACCTAGTGACGTCTGGCTGTCTGTTACTAAGCAGATCCACTTATTTTTATACCCCTTTTTTTTTCCCTGGGTTAAAATTTTTGTTTGAAATACAGAACTGGGTTCCTAGTGGAATGGAGAATTGTGAATTCCTCATTTTACTGTTCACCCCCCTCTAGTTCTTTTCACGTTAATATGTTGTCACCAACCTGGCTTTTTATGTTGTTTGTCCCAAACTGCGAGATCCCAGTTGGTTTTTTTACCAAAGCAGCCCATTCTTGCCCCCCCATCACTACGGGGGTAAGTGGGGAAGGCAAGAAAACCCCTGCTGTTTTTGGGGTTGTTTTGTTTTCTGTTATAGCTAAAAGCAAGTTTGTACCTGGGCCAGTTTGAGAGATTCTTTGTCCATTTTTGCCCCCATACCAGTGATGCTATGTTATTCTAGGTCTTACACCATGATGTATAAAAAAAAAAACGTTTTGGGGTTTAAGCCCATGTTTTTCCATGTGGCGTCTGATTAATAAAGAGTCATCTTCGTTTTTTTTTTATTTTCTGTAGATTTTGTTTCCCAGGTAAGTTTGAGACCATGATGACACCAAAATATTTTACCCCTTCCAAATCTTAATTTTTCACCCAAGGTTCGGGGGGTCCACCCCTCTAGTTTTTTTTTTTTTGGTGGAGGCGACTATGGCTGATTTGGAAGGGCTTATGTTGTTGGCCCTTTTTTAAAAATGTATTAATAAATAAGGTACCAAAATAAAAAATTTTAAATTTTATTTTAAAAAAAAAAAATCAATAGGTCCAAAAAAATTTTAAACATTTATCCGGGGTTTTGGTGGCAAATCTCCCCCGAATCAAATTTTTTTAAAAAAAAAATAAAATAACAGCCCAACGTCATAAATAAAACAAAAAAAATTTTAAAAAAAACTCCCAAGTTTTACAAAAAATTTTTTTTTAAATTTAATGTTAGTTTCTATTTTATTTTTAATTTAAATTAATTTTAAAAGATGGGGGAATTTTTATCAAAAATGAAAAGTGTTTATATATTTTGGGTTTTAGGGTTTTTTTTATTTCAGTTTATGGGGCAAAAGGGTGAGCACTCTCACTAGCTATATCCCAAGACCAGGACTGAAGCGGTCCCATTTTTCTTTCTGGGAAAAAACAAAAAAAAACATTTTCATTTTTTTTTGTAAGGACAGCTATAAATTTTGCTACTTTAATTTGGGTTGGGTTCGAAACCCCATAAATCCGAAATTTTATTTTTTTTTAAGATCAGTTATACAAATAAAAAAAATTTAAAGGTTTAATTATTCAAAAAAATACCACCAACAATTTTACGAATTTTTAAAAACGAGGTTACAAAAATATATTCTTTATCTTATTTTAAAACTTATACATACTACAAATATTCTTTCTGATACAATCACAGGAAAATTGGAAAAGTTGTTTATCCCTTGGGAATAAATCAGTTTTCCCATTTTTTCCCTTGATCTTATCTCCGTTTTGATATTTTACCCAAGAGAATATATATTTTTTCTATGGCTTTGTGTTTTATTAAAGTTGTCGATATTTTTATCTCTTGTAATAATAGATGAATGATACAGTGACCGGCATTATTGGTGATCCTCATGTCGTATTTCTTAAAATGTTATTCTGTGTATCAACACAATGGGAGGGAAAAATTTGCTTTTTTCCCCCACGTTCTGTTAAAGAAATAATGGACATATACAAACTTTGGTATACTGGAAACCTACCCACACTGGACAATATTTACACCAAAATTCTAATGACTCTAACGAAACGAAACAAGGAGTCATACGTAATCTATATAACCGCGCAGTGACCTTATGTAACAGTAAGGAGTCTGCAAGAAAAAAATACCTTATATAACTAGGGATCTTAGGCAGAACGGCTACAGTGAGAGACTGGTATAGGAAACAAGTATTAAAAAAAACGCTAACTTAAACAAGACTTCACAAGACCAAACATTTATGACAAATACGTATATTAAAGTGAAATTGGAAATGATCCACAAAATTGTAAACATGTATAATATTAAAATAGCGTTTAAATCCCAAACCACCGTAAGAAGTATTCTTACCAATGAGCTGATAGCATAGATAGAGAAAGCATTTCATTCATAAACGCAATCGAGAGCTGCGCCCAACATGTTTGTGTTTATTATTTATTGGCGATAGAGTAGTACAAGCATAGTTTGTACTTACTTGTGAAATGATAATCCAGGAATCATATCCGTCACCATACACACTTGGCACTGCCTTACCATTTTAATTTATTAAAAGTACTTACACAAACTGATATTTATAGAACAATTGTCATAAAAATATCCCAAAAAACAAAATCATTCATACTAAAACGCCATATTCAATGTGTCATCTGTCGAGCGAAGCCGAAGGCCAGGGGTGGCTGAAGTACGCCTCTACGAAAAATGCGCAGTTGTCACGTTTTTAAGCGCTTTTATTAGTAGCTGTCCAAAAACAAAATAGTATTTTGACATCATTACTTTTCTGTGTAATACTTTATAATAATAAATATAACAAATATTATTCACAGTTTAAAATACACTGATGGAGCTTAATTTAATGTAATTTTAAGAATAAATTAAGTAACATTTAATCATGATATACTATCAAGTAAATGAAAAGATACTTGGCAGCCACGCTTTACGACAAAATAGTATCTGTAGTAACCATTTTTTCGGGTTTTAGTGGATTTTATTGTTTAAGAAAAAGAGGTTCATTCATCGCTGGGCAGAACCTTAGAATTTACCTTTATGATGCCACGCGTATGCCAAATCGATGTTTTCTCCAGTTAACCTAACAGCTCATTGATTCTTACCAAGACGAGACCGGACAACAATGTTTTAAAAAATTGACGGTATTTAACAAATTCCCTGAGAATGTGGTGAGGTATACATTTGGGAAACAAAATTTGCCATCAGAATTAGAGTTAAAGAACACAAAAAATATACGGAAAGAAACAAAACGGCGAAGTCGGGGGTTGCAGAACATGCATGCTCAAAACAACACCGCATACAATGCTTGGAAGCAAATATTATTCATAAAGAAACCCACTGAAAGAAAAGAAAAATTAAAGAAGCTGAAATAATTTTAAACAACCGAAATGTATTTAGCAAGTCTAGTATCGACATTCTGGCAGCCGTTGCTAAACCGTGAAAAATCGATTAAGCTTTTAAGAATGGTTTCTGGTTGTCACTTAAACAGGTTGGAGTTACATCACTAACCGAAACGTTGTGCATCAATTAACAAATAAAGACAATACAAGTACAAGATTTTAGTGTTCTTGAAATCATTTTGTTGCTTTCCAAACGAGAGCGGGGAAAGTAATAAGTCTATTATTAAAAGAGTGACTTCTGTGATTTTTAAGAAGCACATTTAAACTATTGATAAGATGCTGTCTAGTCCGCATGACTTCTTTGTATTGGAACATACATAAATAACAAATTTTTGCGAGGTAACCACAACATACCGGTATCACACTGGTATCACAGCATAACTATCAAAAAACAGCATGATATCATAAATTGGCGGAAAAGTACGGTCATTTTTCTCGCACAGATTCAACCGCCATTTTGCTGGGATATGATCTGTTTCCTTAATTTAAATTGTAATCGTTTCATGTGCATTTCTTTTGTATTTGTGCTTAAAAATATTAAAGGCGCCGCCAGGGAGAGATCGTGCTTCCTGTTAGTTATGCTGTAAGTAAATATATTACAGGGTTACCTCACAAAAATTTGTTTAAAGTACGAGTCTTCACCTTGAAATAAATTAAATAATAATTAAAAAAAAAAAACTAATTAATTAGTACAAGGTAAGTCTGTGAAGTGAGACACCCATTTATTGCTTTAAATATTTAAATTGGGAAAAAAAATATATAAAAATATTTTGGTTTTTGCTGCTCTATATTTTGCAAAACAACGTTTTGCATGCAGGGTGTATTAAAAGGTCATTTTTGTGTCCTGCATAAAATTCAAGATATTTTTTATTCAGCATATCAAATCCCTATATTTAAGTGTATAAAGTGTGTTCAACAATATAGTGCCTACAATAAAAGGGGACTGATGGTGATAATAAACTTCTTAGGTAAAAATATCTCAGGTATTGGCAAGTTTGGGTAAAGAATGCAGGTCAGGATTAATTTGCAAAAATAATTTTTTAATAGAATCGCATATTAAAGGATATTCACAATAAAATTTAATATGTAAATTTTAATATAAATTAAATTTACATTAAAATAAAATTTAGTTCAGTTTCACTGTCAGTGTCGTATACATTATAACAATAAATTATTTTATAATAACATTTAAATATCGATATAAAATTTAAATACATATAATAAATTTTGTCAATTAAAGTTAAAGCTATAAGGAATATAATATGTTAGTTCAATTTCATATATTTTCAATATATCAATTCAGTTTCACTATCACTATCGTCAGTTCACATTAATTATAAGGGGTTCTATGTTAGTATGAAATGCCCTGTATGAATCCTCCACTTTTTATAACATTGTTTATTGTTCTTTTCCAACAATCAGCGTCTAAATACCTATATTTTGCCGGATTAATGCAATTACAGAAGGACATAATGTAGGTGTAGTATTTGGGTCCGGACTTTGTTCTTTAGTTTTCTCCACATATGCTCAATCGGGTTGAATACGCAGTAGTAAGGAGAAGACGAAGAACTGCATGTCCTTTGATGTTGCAATTGTAGTCACATACATATGTCTTCTGTATGTTAAATGCCCTTAGAACCTCTAAAAGCTGCGTTTTTTTATATCCTTCAAAGTAGATGTTGTTTTGGAGCATAAATTCCTGGATTTCCGCTTTTTGTATTTGAAGAGTCTGAACCTTCTTCAATTGGCGACTATGGTAACTGGCATTGTCCATAACTATGACACTATGCGGGAATATTTGGCAGTAAAGTGTTTTCGAACCAATCTTCGAACAATTCCGGCTGTAGTATCTTGGGTGGTAATCCAACGACGAATCTTGAATGTTCTTCGCCGAAAGTCCCAAACTGTTTGGAATCCAATCCATCTTCTGATCCAGCATGAATAATCGCGATCCGTTTTCCTTTGTTCGATGGAGCTTTTGATTGGCATCGCACTGTTCCATTGGTCCATCCTTTTGCCGGCGTATCGTGGGTATCATATCAGTCTCATCCAAATAGATTATTGGTCTTTGTAGAGACCTGTAATCACTTATGGCAGTCAAATATCTAAAACGCCATTGCCTAATCCGTTGGGATTCCATAATAACTTGCCTTTTGTCAATTTTGCAGTATATGAAACCTAATTTGGATAAAAGTGCTCAGGTTTCCACTGATATCCTTATCTCAGTGGAGCCTCAGTCTTATTTGTAACGACTGATAGTAGGCACCAAGTTTTCTTCGTACATACAGTAGATAGTTCTTCTTATCAAATCTTATCACCGTCATCAGTGGTTCTGGAAACACCACTATCGTTTCGTTTTCGTCTCGGATGAACGGCCTCGAAATGTGAACTCACTGATGATTCCGGTAAATCCTGTCAAATCGCTGGTTTCTCTTACAGCAGGAGTAAAAGCCCAACCCCTTTGGACCAGCTTCTGATGAACATGTCTGACGATTTCTTTGGCATCAAGGGATAAAACTCGTTGTCGAACAGGAACAGTAACACAGGGCGCCGCTGTTGCAGTTTCCCAAGGACGAAACATTTTTCACAAAATTATTAAACAGCACAGACTAACTCTCACTACGGGAACACAAATATAAATGATTATACTCAACCCAAACTATACAAATACAACGGCGGGCGTAATTTCCGGCCGGTAATCCCCGGCCTACCTGGCCAAAGCAAAGGGACCATCTTAATGGCATAGGTAATTTCGGCCGAGGGTAATGTTTATGGTAGGATTACCTAGAGACGTATTAAAGAGTGGTGGAGTGCGTTGGAGGTGCATCAAGAAAAATTCTAAAGTGTTTAGCTAAATTGTATACTGTTGGTGCCGAATTTACAGTAACCAGGAGTGAGCTAACTCACAACTATGAACCAGATCAACGTTCTTTGGTTAGTTTTTAGCTATAGTTTCTAAGTGTATAATACGAGTAGGTATGCAAGTACCTATATTTTAGTTGTATACATACATTACGTTCTGCTTTTTCTTCTACAGCATTTGTCTTTGATTCTGGATTAATAAAAAACTTTTGTACCATTTATAGGACATATTTTTATTTGGTAATTATTTCTGTATCGCTGTTTCGGCTGTTTGTTTTAAAAATTTCTTTTACATGCTACTTTAGAGCCATATAATAATCCGGTGGGAAGCCTCAAAATATGTTTCAATATTTTTTTATTAAAAGCCAAACTAACCAACTAACCATGACCGCCCATTCTGACCCCTACGGAAATCGGCCAGAAAGGGCGGTCATGGTTAGTTCTGGTTAGTTAGGGCAGCTTTTTATTTTTCTTATTTATATTTTAATGTCAAAATGCGGGGACGTATTAGAAAAAGACCCCGATTTGGCAGTCTTTGTTTTCTTATTTATATTTTAATGTGAAAATGCGGGGGACGTATTAGAGAAGACCCCGATTTTAAACACTGCACACTAGAAGTTGCTTGTCATCAAGTGGAGTTTTCGCATTATATGAAGAAAATCACGGTGATTTTAAATTTTAAAATAAAAAAAAACAAAAATATTCAAACATGTTCCCGAAGCTCCCCCACCGGATTATTATATGAGATCCACATAAGTAGCCTGTAAAAGAAATTTTTAAAAATCTTATAAAAATACCGAAACAGCGATACGGAATAATTACCTTTATTTCCTTAATTGCTCCTTTTCGGCCGAAAATACTTATCCAAATACATGGTCAAAATTTGCATACAGGATGCAAATTTGACCATAAACAATAAACCGTGACAGACGATCGCACAAAGTGGTTTATTACCATCAAATCCCCTTTTATTGTAGGCACTATATTGTTGAACACATTCTTTACAAGATATTCCCGTTTAAATAAAAAGTTTAAAAGGGAAAAACTGCCTGTCTTTTTATTGTTTACGTTCATGGTTTCAGTGGTTTTTTGAGAGTTGTATACCAACCAAATATGCTATAGAGATTCCAACTACAGTTTTATAATTCTGTAAAAAAAATTGTTTAAATCGTTTTTTTCTTGTTTAAGGTTTTACCTATTTCTACTCCTCATGTGATATCTAATTACTTATTAATTAATACTATGACTGTCACTCTACAAAAACCGCTAAAAGCATAGAAACGTAAAACAACATTTCGAGATTAGCGGATTTTTTCATTCTTAATTTGTATTTAAATGTGAATATCTCGAAAACAATTGAGTACAGGGATATGATATGCTAAATAAAAATATCTAAAATTTTATGTAGAAAACAAACATGTAACAAAAAATATAGGGAGTCATTTAAAAAAATAACTTTGTACTTGTACGGGCTTTTTGATACATCTTGTATACATAACGTTGTTCGCAAAATATAGAGCAGCAAAAATCAAAACATTTCTGTATTAAACATTTTTTTCCAATTTGAATATTTAAAGCAATAAACGGGGTAAGTCTCACTTCACAGACTTACCCTGTATTTTAAGTCGAGCTCTTTCTATGAAAGAAATATTTTTAAATTGAATTCCAAATTTTCTTAGAAGTATTTTTATTTTTTTCCGTGTCGTTTGCGACCAATTTACAACCAATTTGACAAACATCGTATATTTCTTATGTACATTTAAAAACATAATTTTTACACAATACTATTTAATTAGCTCTGATGGGATCTTACCATTCTATTTTTTCTCGTTCCCTTTTTTAATACTAAAAAATAGCTTTAAGTAAAAAAAGGGAAAACAAATTCCATACAAATACACCTAAATATATATCCTAAATATTGTAACGGACTTTAAAAAATATGTGTTTAGTTTATAGAATTATAAGAAGTTTGAAGGAATTACCTTTGTTTTCCCCATTTCGACGACTATTGCAAAGGTGCTTGAAAAGGCTAAAGTAATGCATTTTGCACTTTTCTTGCATCCTGTATTAAAAAATTTTTTAGCGAATTTCAGACTTTTCGATTCTTTTCGAAGTTACTATAAAAGAGCGACAACTTGTGCCTAAATGCCTAGCTGTTCATTTGAAGACAGTGGCCACTGACTAACCAAAACTATGTAGTTAGCATTGTTACGTTTCATTGTTGTTACCAAGGTAACGTTCTGTTAACCTGATTGCCAATAAAAAGGTGTTTAATGTTAACAATATTGTAAATTGTACTTACCACATACTCGTTCTTTATAGAACTTCCAGTACTGGATTTATTTTCCGTACTGTTTTTTGATCCTTGTAGTGTTTCTTCTAAATATTCTATGTACTCGATTGCGCTCCGTAAAATTTCCACTTTCGGTAGTCTTTGGCCAGGGTTGTTGCATGTTCTTCGTTTTAAAATTTCAAAAGCCTCGTTTACCTAAAAATATAAATAATTAAGATAAGAGTATATATAACGTGTCCAAGATAAGGAGGGCCAGCATCGAAATTTACGAGGGCCAGTATAAGGATCTCCGAAACTGTCAGAGATAGGTGGGTAGTTTAAATTTGGCAAAGTTGCGTATTAGGGAGCTTAATAATATACCGTTGTGAAATTGAAGTAAAATTTCGTACTTCCGGAAATATGGCGAAGAAACTGAGATTTTCGTTTTTAATTTTTTACTAGTTTATTTAAAAAATTAGGAAAATTCTAAATAAACATTCTCAATTTAACTTTTTGCACTTCATCTACTGGCGAAGTCAAACATTTCTTACGACGTTTCGTTTTCGTTAAACTATCATCAACTTTATTTTTTTAAATACTGACCTGGGTTTTTTGTTTAATTTTTTTGAACCCCCAATTATAAAAATGTATAACACTTAATATTTATTTTACAAATATGTAACGCCCCTATAAGAAATGATGTGCGTTCCTTGTCTAACTCATCGTCTCTTATGGAAAATATGTTTATTTAACAAAAAATGTCAAGTGTTATACATCATTGTAATTGTAATTAAAACTGTTTCAAAAACATGCAATAAACAAATAAGGGCCGTATTTAAAAAAAAGTTGATGATGGTTTATCGAAAAAAAACATCGTAAAAAAAAATTTGACTTCGCCAATGGATGAAGTGCAAAAAGTTTCAATAAGGATGTATTTTTTGGTTTTTTCTAATTTATGAAATAAAGTCTTAAAAAATAAAAACAAAAATCGGAAATTTCAGTTTTTTGGCCCTATTTCCAAAAGTCTAAAATAGAACTTTAATTTTACAACGGTATATTCTTGAGCTTCCTAATACGCAACTTTGCCAAATTTAAACTACCCACATATCTCTTACCGTTTTGAGATCACTAGATTTTCCGTGATACAACTTGGAAAAATTGAAAAAAGCTTACTTAAATTATAACTATGTAAAAATGTATTTACATTTTCTGATTTATTATAATATTTTTATATTTAATATAATTATATATATATATATATATATATATATATATATATATATATATATATATATACAACTCACTTCAAATGCCCACTGAGATGTTGGCGAAACGTCGTGAAAATTCATTTACTGACAAACGGATTGTATACCGGAAAAATACAAATGTACATTCCACCATCCGTGAAAACCAACCTAACAATATATATAAATCTTGAGTCTTTTTATTCAATATAATAACAAAAACACTTTTTTGGGGCATAGAGGCTCCTTAATAAAAAGATAAATCAAAAATCTTGGCAGGTACGACTATTAAAGTTGGTTACTTTAAAATTACGAGGCCTTCAAATAAATGAAGCCTGGGTTGAGCCAAGATGATTACACGTGTTTCATCCTTGTTGGGGATAGTCACACGGATGTAGGCCGTAGACATCCGTGACAGTCACTCTAAATACAACCTTAATAAAACAAAATTAAAATTAGAGGCTACTAGCGCCTCTCGCCGAGAAACTTCAAAACAACCAACCCAGCACCGACAGGGTAAAGATGTTAATGCGCGCCATTTAGGTGTATTAAGCAGAAATATTCAGTACTTGCTACAAGAACATTAGTGAAAAGTAAACCAATCGCGGGGACCGGGTTACCTTTTATTTGAAGGCCTGTAAATTTTAACAACAATGTCTATTTAAACCTATTTTAATATACCATTAAAAATTGTCAGTTTGATGCTAACCATTAACCGCAAGATTAAAAATGATTTTTTAAATAATAAATCATGCCAAAAAATTAAACGGATAATAGCGATTAAAACCTCAATCCCTAAGCTCGCTAGATGCCGTAAATGGTTGGAATCCCCTCAAATGCCCCCGTCATGTTTCGCAACCTTTTTTACCGAACTTCCCTAGTGTTTTGTCTTCAAGTACTGTTTTTTTTGTTTACCCAGCAACACCCTTAGGAACACCCTGTAAAACCGGTAATCAAATTGTCGGAAAAATGTTTATTGCTTTTTTTAAGATAGCTTTTTAATTTCTAAAGAAACGAAATTTTTTATTTATAAACGATTAAAAAACCCCTTTTTAAATTTTTTCATTATATCAAAAAGCTAAATAATTTATTTTCTAAAACAAATAATAAAAGTACCAAAACAGAATAAAAACCCCAATTTATATTTCTACTTTTGACATAAAATTTTAAATCATTTTGTGAGAAAAAATTGACCAAATTAAAACCCCGGTCCATAAACGTATTGATTTTAAAATCGATATTATCCACAAGAATATTGCGCTCGGCAAACCCGCGTCACAAAGCTGAACAAAAATCAATTTTAAATTTTTAATTTTCCAATTCTTTAAATATCAATTTAAAATTTAACACAAAAACAGATTACATAACTAAACGGAGAATAATAGTTCCTTTAAAATAAAAAGTCATTCGCTTTTTACCTTGAAAACCATGGATGTTCCTTATTATGTTTTTTATCCACCTCACTTTCTGGAAGCTTTATCTGATGGAGCAGTATTCGGTCTTTTTTGGGGCTCCAAGTTGAATTATAACATTTTGAATTTAAGGGGTTTTTTCCGCAGTTATTTTTTGGTTTTAACTGGTTGAAATTAAAGACAGAAGATACACTAATAAAAAAAAGAACCCGACAACGCGTTAAAAGTAACCCTCGATTTTTGTTTTGACATTTTTTTTAAAAGGCCGTTTTTTTTTGAGAACGTTTACGGTTTTTTAATTTTTTTGCGATTTTAATAATTTTCCACCCAAATTTTTTTTTTCTTTCTTTGATTATTTATTCTTTTAGTGATTAGTGTTATTTTGATTTGTGTTTTTTCAGACAATTTAAGTCAAAAAAAGGAGTTCTTGAAAGTGTGAAACTGGAAAATTTCTCAATTATTTCTGACTACTATAGCCCTTGCTATTCACCCCCTTTTTAACAGCCAATATGGGGGCATAACGCCTTTTTTGTGGGGCTAAAGAGAAAGGGTTAAAAAATGACTTTTTCAAATTAGAGGGAGTAAAAAAAAACTTTTTAAAATTTAAAAAAAGGGCTTTTAAAAGGTGACCCGTGAACCCGATTGTGATTAACTTTAATTTTTTAAAGTAAACCAAGTTGGTTTACTACTGTTCGGAAAAAGATCAATTGGGGGTTTTTAAAAATTTAAAATAATCTTTTTTTAACCTTTTTTTAAAGGCAAAAAAGCTGTTTTGTATCAATTAAATAACTTTTAAAGTTGAATTAAAAACGTTTTTTTTGTTTATATTAAAAATAAAAAAATTAAATTGAATGTTATACTTAACACTTGAAAATGCAAAATTCTTTAATTTTAATATCTCTTCTTTAAAGGGGGGTTAATATTTATTCAAATGTTACCATGAATAATAAAAGAGATTAAAGATTCTTTTTCCAAAAAATAAAAAATAGGTACATTTATTTTGAATAATTTTTTTAAAAACTTATTTATTTTTTATAAAAAATCAGGAAGGTAAAAATCCGTTTTTAGAAAATTATAAATTTTTTTAATAGTATTGGGGAAACAAATATCTTTGCATTTTTCAAAGTTTTTTAAATTTTTAATAAAATTTTTGGACCATTTAAAATTTTTTTTTTTTCTAGATCTGAATTTGGGGAAAAAAAAAGGGGTTAATTACCCAATCCTGAAAAAAAGAAGAATAAGTAGGCATTTTTGCCAGAGGATATTTGGATTTTAAAATTTTAAGCCCAAGAATGCTGTTCCCAGCCCTTTAAGACACCCCTCTACATCGCAAACACATTTAAAATAAATTATTATACAGCAATTATTGATTCATAAGTATCCTTTGCTTTATCATAATATATTTTTGGCCTAATTTAAATATATACATTTTATTGTTGTTTTTTCTAATGTTTCGGTAATGTTTAAATTTTTAAATTAATTTAATTTAATAAAAAATACATTTGTCATAATTTGAATTTATGCCCCTTTTTTTTGTTTCATTTATGAAAAAATTGTCTAGAAATAATAAAAACAGCATTGGGCCTCAAATAAATTATTTGTTGGGTTTGTTAATAGTTAAACAATAATGATTTTCTTTAAAAATTTAAATTAGACTACCGTATTTTTTTCCTTATATTTTAATTTCATTTTCTTAAAAAATGTATTAAAAAACCAAATAAATTAGTAGTAGTTTTTTCATTTAAAATTGAGATGTGGGGAAAAAATCGACCCTTTTTTTCCCCTCAAAATCGTGAAAAATTGAAAGTCGGGTTTAGGTATTATTATTATAATTTTTTATATTTAAATTTAAGATCTGTATTTACATTTACAAAAATAGATAAAAAAAAAAAAAAGTATCAAGAAAAATTTTAAAGACATGTTTATTGAATTCATCATTTTGGTTTTTTAAACTTATTTCAAAATTTGTTAGGGAATTTTTTCGTCCAATAATAAATTATTAAGATTTTTAATACTTAAAAAGAAACTTAAAAATTTTACGGAATTATTTTTCACAAGTTCAAATAAATTTTTTGAAATTAAAAGAGGACTTAAAATGAAAAAAAATAATGTGCTGTTTGAAGGTTTTTTTTCCCAAAACTTATATTTTTTTTTTTCAAATTTTTTGTATATTTAACTTTAAAATAAATGAAAAAAAGGCCCAAAAAAACTTAAAATTTTTCGATTTGGAAGGGTAAAAAATGGTTGATCTTTACCACCCCCTTTTAAAAAACAAGGAAAAGAATAGAATTAGTAATTTAATTTCCCCAAAGCCGGGGTCCGCCCCGGGGATCTTGGTTGCTTTCCCTTTAAACAGACAAAAAGCAAAAGCTTTCTCTCTGGGTAATTTAAAATTTAATTTAGTTGCTCGTCCTTTTTTTGTCTTGGGATACCCCTTTTCTTTTTGTAATCTTCTTCTTTTTTTTAGTGTTCGTTTTTGTCGTCAATTGCTACGTTTTCTTTTTACATGCTTTACATGCCCAAGCTAAACATTTTCTTGGTCCGTTTAAGGAACACCCTGAAAAATATAAAATCCGGGTAAATACCTAAATTTGTCGGAAAAATTGTTTTTCATTTGATTTAATTTTTAAGATATCATTTTTAATTACATCATATAAGAAATTTGTACTTTTGTGATTCTATAAAACAGATGTAACATCCGCAAACATTTTAAATTTTTCTTTTATATCAAGTAAAGCTAAATAATTTATGTATAATACAAATAATAAAGGTCCAAAAACAGAACCCTAAATAATCCCACAATTTATATTTCTACTTTCTGACATAACATTGTTTAAATTTACATTTTGTGATTTTTCTGAAAGATACGACTTGAACCAATTTAAACACCACGAGCTCCATAAAAAACGTATTGATTTAATATCGATATTATCATCACAAATGAATAGTTGAAGGGTCTCGGACAAAACCATGCATGTCACAAAAAGTTTTTTTTTAAGAAAAATCAATTTTAAAGTTTAATATTTGCATAAAAAACGAATTGGACTTATAAATATAAAACAAGTGTAAATATTATTAACACTTAATAATAACAAGTATTACTTATAACTAAACAGGTAGAATATATAGTTTTTAATAAAAAATAGAGAGAAGTCATTCGGCGTCAAGCTTTTACCGGAGAAAACCATGGATGTTCACTTGCAGAAGTATTTCTTCTATCCACGACTGTCACCTTTTGCTGTATGTTTTACCCCCGATGGAGCTAGTATTGCTGGATCATTGCTTTTGGGCGCTCTTACAAGTTGATATTTTTATAACATTGTGAAATACTTATTCGGCTGATTTTCTTTCCTGTTAACAGGGGGGTTACGTTTTTTGGTTTTAACTGGTTGAAGTTCGTCTCTCTTTTGTGTATACTTTTCTTGTTTTTATGAGCTATATACATGTACATTTCTTTTGCCTCTTCGGACTGGCAACACTTCGACAAAAACACTGTCTTTGTCTTTTTCTTCATTTATGGGAATGAAGTTGAAGTATGACCGCATAGGTAGTTCAAATTCTGAGGCTGACAGTTTATTTAACTTTTCTGACTGACCAGAAGAACGGATTGAGTCTTCAAGCTTGATACCATGATACGTATCTCGGTAAAACACGGTTCGAACATGAGAATTTACGCACATTATCTCTTTCATTTTTTGCATCGCAAAAGGAGCGTCTTTGGCGTTTTTCCTTAAAAAAAATCACTTCAAGTCTTGAGATATGAAGATGACATTAAATAAGGACGGCTTTATGCGAGAAGCCGCAATATTAGGAAGTAGTGATTATATCAATTTGTTTGCTATCGTAAAGCCATCACGTGGAAAACAAATTACTAAACTTCTTTATTTATGCGCGGACATGCACGGTTTTCCACCGACATAGAATATTTAGAAATAATAATAATTCGGTATATTTACTGTTTTCTTCCTGGCTTGATACTCAGCAGATAGAAGTAAGCAAAACCTACTACATGGCGTACTTAACCCAATTCCGACAATTTTGTGACATTTATGGTTTTCTCCCGAGGCCCTTCAGTTGAGATACAGAACCCAAATTCACAATATCAAATTCAATATTACATTCTTAACGTTTAATATTTTAAGTTATAAATACCAAATAATTAGCGGTAAACCATCAATAATTTTTTTTTTAAATTTAAGAAATGAGTATTAGGCACTTTATACAGTATGTTTCACTACTTTACCTGCATGTTGTGGTTCCAACACGTGGTTTAGTTCTTTTTCATCTTCACTATCTATCGAACTTTCGGCGCTTACGTATCCAGTGTCACCTGTCGATCTGAAAAAAAAACGTATCTTTAGTATCTATTAAGGTGTCAGAGACTGTTATGGATTTTATAGCACTATCATCTCGAATTTCCATTGTGTTTAAATAAATAAACAATGAATAAAAAGGTATTTTATTTAAATAAATTGTTACTAAAAAAAAAACTATGCAAAATGGTGGCGAGGTCTAGCAATGCTATTCTACCTAACCACCATAACAGAAATAAAAATATAAAACACATCTAACAGTGTTAAATTCTATTAATACATAAAAAGAAGAGATAATAAATAACAGCAGAATTTGATTAAAATAATTTTAAAGATTAAAATGAGAAGTAAAAGTAAGAAAGAAGAAAAAATAAAAACAATTTTAAGTAAAAACAAAACACAATGCTTAGCCTCTCGCAATTTTTAAATAAAGCTTTATTTTTTTTTCAAAGTAAGCATAGAAGAGCAGTTTTTAATATTGTCAGGTAATTTGTTATAATAATTAACTGAAAAATGGAGATTTTATTTTTAGAAACAGTATACATAACGCTATTACTAGTCGTTCATCCGTGTAGATCATTACTTTAAATGAGCTTATTAGCTAGATACCGAGATTGCTTAGTTTTTGAGGTAATTGTTTAGAAAGTTACCTCCACTCCGTTTTTGAACAAATTTGGTATACGGGAGTTTTTTAAGGCGCTGATCACGAAGATTCATCATCAAAGTTGAAAATCAAACTAACCTCATTTACATTATTCCTTCTTTTTTTGCACAAAATTCTTGATTTTTACACTAAATTGGCACACAATATTTTATAAGCACCTTTTAAAAACCTGTTTTTGTATTTATTTTATACCTTTTTGCCATTTAATTGCAACCTGCACTTTCAAATGCTGCAACCATGTATACACTAGAGAAGTATTTAGTAAACATGGCCGCCCCATTTTGAACATAAAAAATGATTTTATAAGGTGTTTATAAAATATTTTGTGGCAATTTAGGGTAAAAATCATAAATTGTGTGCAAAAAGAAGGGGAACACAGTGAAAATGAGGTTGGTTTGATTTTAATTTTGAAGACGAATATTTCAAAAACGAAACGTTGCCCCAAAAAACTCCCGTTTACCAAATTTGGTCAAAATCGGACTGGAAGCAACTTTCTAGACAATTACTGTTTTTGAAATTGTAAAAACTATTTTTGTTATGTTTATTATATAGTTACAACATAAAATCCCCCCCCTGAAATCTTTCGAAGTACTGAAGATATTTAAACCCAATTGGGGACTTTAGCATGACTAACAAAATAATGACAACCTACATTTAAATGACAGCTGTACGTGTCACAGAAACAATGTGACGTCACCAGTGTATTTTTTAATGTAAAAGGGGGTCTGTCTTTGCATCATTTAATATCAATTTGTGTGCCGATGAAAATTGTGAAATAATTTTTAGGTCAGTATTTATATTTGATTGATATTTAATTTATGTTATCTTAAATGAAATATATAACTGTGTATCATCGGTATTCTGATGTACAAAGGAAAAAAGGGGTCCAAATATAATACTCTGCGGAACCCCCTTATTGGTGAATAAAAATTCATAGGGTTCTTTGTACAGGGTGTCCGGTTATAAATGTAACAACCCATTAACTTTTTTTTTTGACGTTTGGGAATAATAAGTTCAGTATAATAGTTTAATGTTTTAAAATAATTAAAAAAAAAACTCGTACAGGGTGTTTCAGAAAGTCTGCGTGGTCCTGCTATCTAATTTCAAATTTATTTGAGATTTGCATTCTCCTTGAAATTCTAAACAATTTTGATGTGGCATACCCTAGGTAGGTAGGTAGGTTTAAAGTGAGTGGGTATAACACCCTTCCACCGCGACCGATCGGTCTATTGTGGCTCACACCCTTTTATATTTCTCCCACTAGGTCCAGACTTCTAATAAATCTGATGATCCTGTTGGGAGAGAGATCTTTCACTTTCACCTCCCCCGGCGACAAGGTGTCATTGCCGAGGATTGCGAATTTTAGTCGTGCCATTGCTGGGCACAAACACAGTATGTGTTCAGCCGATTCATCCCACTCCATGTACATGCAGCACTTGGCGTCTCCCGCTAGGCCTATGTCTCTGTCCCTGCAGTGTCCCGTGTTCAGTCCCACTAGAGTTTTAAGGTGTACCCTTGATTGCTCCAGTAGTTTGACAGTACATTGTTGGTTCGGTGGGCTTATGAAGGCCATCGAGTGTCTGAGACCCGGAAGTCCATGCCAGTACCGAAGATTTTCTCTTTGTGTCCAAGCTGATATGAACTGCTTGGCCGTTTCATAAGATATACCGATGACCGGTTTCGGCCCTGTGAATTTTGTTTCCCCCCCCTTTTTTGGCAAGGAGGTCTGCGGATACATTACCCTCTAGACCGGTGTGTCCAGGTATCCACAGAGGTAACCTTATTGTTTTGACCCAGTTTGGTCAGCGCATCCTTGCAATTCCAGACGGTTTTTCAAATTGCACGGCTGGATTCAAGAGCCTTAAGAGCTGCTTAACTATCGGAGAATATTTTAACTGTCTTACGTGTGCAGTGCCGATCAACCAGCGATCTAGCACACATCTCAATAGCAAATACCTCCTCTTGAAATATGGTTTCAAGAGTGCCCAGGCTGAAGGAAAACTATGCCCTCGGCCTCTGTCCATATATTCCAGCTCCAACACCGTCCTTGGTTTTGGAGCCATCGGTGTAAAAAGATGTCAGCCCGAAGCAGGTCGGTCGTTTTTCGACTCCAGTCATCACTTTGTAGGTAGACTACACTGTAGGGCCGGTTGTAATTGGTTGCTGCAGGCATTTTGTCTGAGGGCATTTTCCCGTCTGTCACAGGTCAGGACATTCCAGAGACTGGTGCTCTCCATATGACACGCCTGCGGTTTGTTACTGACCGCTTGATAGAGTCTGTATGTTGCCCACCTTGCCTCTCTCTCCAAGTAAATATGCAGAGGAGGCAGTCCTAGGAGGGCTTCCTTGGCTGCCGTTGGTGTCGAACGCAGTGCGCCCGACAGGCATACCCTATGTCTGATTTTAATAGTTACAATACAAAATGCAAAAAACCGAAAGCTTTATCATTATCACGCGATATCGCTATGTTTGTTGATTTCATCAATTAGCCATGAAATTTAACATATCTGTCAAATAAATACATTTAGTACAAATTTACTTACTAACTAATTTAGTTACAACTATTTCGCAGTCATACACACGCCTATATTTCCTTTGAGTCTTTTGTTAAATTATTCTTAAAAAATTAAATCTTTCCTTTATTCGTAACCCATATCTCAAATTTATTAAAATTAAAATAATGCAGGGAAAGAAAGTCATTTGACAGATATGTAAATTCAGGCTAATGGATGAAAGAAAAATAGGTAGCTGATGTCCTGGATTTTTTTCTGGATAAAAAAGTCAAACATGTATCCTAAATGTATCTCAAATAAAAAAGGAATCTTAAAAAGATAAGGACCACGTCGCTTTCAACCTGTATGGATAAAATGAATTAAAAAAATTTTGAACCACTAAACCTTTATACTAAACTTGTTTTTCCTTAACGTCAAATAAAAAAGTTAATGGGGGGGGGGTAACATTTATAACTGGACACCCTGTACAATGAAAAAATACACCGATTTTTGTCCTCAAGGTAACTTAAAATGTAAAGGTGATCCTTTTAAAAAACAGCTGAGGTCAGCCTTCTGGGATGCAGTCAGGCAAGACAAGTAGTAGAACTGACAGGTCACTGTCATTTAATAACACACTTGCAGAAGATGGACATACAAAATAGTTTTACAACATACATACTCTACAGGGAGGAGAAGAAAACAGCGTCATAAATTGAAAAGCACTGACATACAAAAGACACATACATTTTGAAAATATACAGAGCAAAAACCAACATCTGCATAAATATTTTGATAGAAATCTGTTAGATCCAATTAAGACCAGCGGACTTCTATTGCAAGGAATAGGAGCATAATAAGCCAATAGGCTGAAATGCAAAATATGGGCATGCAACTAACCCCAACCGTCTTACAGAAGATAAGATATCCACGTGTGAAAAAGAAAAAGGATTCTAGGAATCATCCTAAAACGTAGAAATTACTTGACAGCCAAAGCGCTTTGCTACTCGGGAATTAAAAATACGGTTTTTCTACGCCATCAGCGGTCGCGTACAAAAAACTTGTTGACTGTGAGGCCAAAATAAAAGTTTAAATATGGTTAGTAATAGTATATTATAATCCGGGACAAAAAATGATTTATTGCTGATCAAGAGGTTTTCCTCGAGGTTTGAATGCAATTTTCTTTTCAACCCTTAATTTCTGAAGCAAAACTTAAAGATTTTACTGTACAAAATCCCACATATCTTGTCAAAGAACGTTGATAGTGTAAAATTGCCTTAGAAAAAAATCAGCTTTCACTTTGTTCTTTGTCAGTTTGTTATTCGTCAGTATCATCAATTTTGACGGCCTCAAAGGCCAAAAAAAAACGTAACAACAAAATTAACGCGGCGTAGTTTTTGCTCGGTATTTTTTTCCAAAAATGGTAGTTTTTTCTAAAGAAAAAATGATTCCGGAAATTAAAGATGAAGCGATGAATATTACCCCACTCAAATTAAAAGAAGCAGCAGACAGGATTGGAAAGAGTTTGCTGCCAATAAAAAGCAAACTGCAATACGAAAAGGAACAAGAAATTTTGCCTCGGAGACCGTTTTGTTGGCGTAATGTATGTTGAAAACCATTATTAAACTAAGAAAAAAAGGAGCAATGAGTTAGTGAAAATAAAAATGGACCACCTTAACGTTTTGAAAGGAAAGATTGTCATAGAAATTCCTTATATAAAGCTGGAAGGATGAAACTGAGTACGATTGCTGAAGGTTTCATAGAGTCATCTTTGGAAAACAAAAGTAAGACTGCCCTGATGCTATCCTTTACTTCCAAGATTATTCAGTTGTCCAGTAGATCACATGAAGAAACTTCGCAAGAAATAATTGTTTCAAACCAAACACACCTGTAACAGGATGGTCTCAAGATTTTTATAATTTTTTAATAATATCTTGTAAATTTCATTAGGTTCATGTAATACATAATATAAATATTTGCTGATGGTTTTATTATGATATATGTGCGATCTGTATAAAAAGTATAAATTTTAAACAATTTTGGAAATAAAAAACGAGCAGGGAAATTAGGACGCATTTTCCCGCCTAGGCAAGCATATGCATAACCCCCTATACAATATAAAAGTACAGAAATGTGACACTATAAGGTTGTCAAAAGTCTGTATTGTCAACATACATACCGGGTGGTGCGTCGGCGAGCGGAACATAGGAAATCCCATGTAAATTTTAAGAGGGTAAATTTTTTCCCTTTGGGCCATTTTACAAAAAAAATGTAAGATAATTTTTTGAAGAGACCAATATAAAACCCTTTTCCCCAAGTTTTAAAAAACTTTAATAATAATCTTGGTTTTTTAATTAAATGTAATTGCAGAATTACAAATTTTCGGTTCAGGTAAACCAAACAGGAACCAGTAAAGGTATTGTCCCTGACATGAAAAAAGTGTCAATAAATGTGACAGTCGGTTTTTAAAAAAAAAAAAAAAAGAATTATTCAATCAAAAAAAAGTATTAAAATTTAAAAGGGCTTTTGGAAACAGTTTTAGAGCAGTTTTTAAAATGTTTTCAGTTTATTTCTCCACCAAGCCCATTTCCTCCATTTCAACTATTAAACGAACTGTCAGTAAGCTCGAGTCCAAAGGTACCGTAATAAATAATTTTAAATGTTCAACGCAGGATATCAAAAATAGAACCAAAGATAGAGAGAACAGATATCAAAATGGTTAGTACGAGGGTTCTTGGGTAAAGGTAAATAAACATCATACAACGGTATTGCGGCATTTAAAAAACATCAAGAGCTGCAGGCAGGAGATGAAGAGCGAAGAATGGCATTTTGTTTTAAAATGATGGAAAGAGCAAATAACGATAGGATTTTTTTTAAAGAAATATTTGTTTTACCGATGAATGTACATTCACCTTCAATAAAAAAAGAAAATTTTTTGGAGAAAAAATCCGCTTTGTTCCCCATATTTGGACACAATACCCCCAAAAAAAATGTTTCTGGAATTATCGAACCCCATATCATTGGACCCTTTTTTATGGATATAACCTGAAGCAAAAACCCTTTTTGGACTTATTTTAAAATCAAATTGCATCCCCTTAAAAAGAAGTTGTTCGGGAAGATTAAATGATCTGGTACCAAATAGAGGGTTTCCCCCGCCCAAATCCCGTATGGTTAAGAGTCCCGGGAAAATGAAGGAAATTTTTGGGCCAATGGTACCGAATACTTTGGAGCAGGTCACCTGATTTTTTCACCGAATGATTTTTTTCTTGGGGCCTTAAAAAATATCATTTATAAAAGTGTAAAATTTGAGAATCTAAAAAGCCAAAAGCGTTGGAATTTTTTATAATATTTTCTGTAACTATATATGTTGGGATAATTTTATTTAATAAGGGTTTTTGCAGATTAGTTTTTTTGAATTTTTTATTTTTTAAAAATAAAATTCCCTGAATAAGAGGTTTAAGTTCCCTTCAGGATTTATGATTTCATTAAAAACCCCAAATTTTTTTTAGTGCTTTGGGTTGAATTTATCTACTTTTGAAATGACCAGATAGCGATAAAAAAATTAATCGATAACAGGCTTTAATAAATGTTTATAAAAATATTTTTTTTGTCCCATGAAAACTAGTAAAAAATTTTTCCTTTGGTTTTTAAAAAAAATAATGTTAACTTTTTTACTTTAAAAGTAATGTTGTAGATTATGAAACGAAAAAAAAAAAATTTTTTATTTGGCTGTACGTCAGATTTGACAAACCTTATAAAAATTGTTTGTTGGTGGTGTCTGTTTGGTTTTAAAATAACCGAAATTTGGTAATTTTGCAATTACATTTAATTGAATAATTTAAGTTCGCTTATTAAATTTTTTGAAATTGGCAAAGGGCTTGTCAGATTGGTCTCTTAAAAAATTATCTTCATTTTTCTTAAAATTCAGGGGAAATAATTAACCCTAAAATTTACATGGGATTTCCACCAGCCGGTATACAGTTTAAAATAAAGAAACCTTACTTGTTAAAAATGGACAAAGCAACTACGATTAATAGATACCTGTTATTGGTAGGTAAAAAATTATTAACCTCAAGTGACTCTTTTAAATTAAAAATTTAAATAAAAGTTTTTTTGTTAGTTTTCTTAAAAACATTTTTGGTTTAACAATATCAATTTTCACTATCTTAAAAAATTAACTGAATAAATTTTTAACTCACCCGAAGTTTTATTTTCTTCACTATCACTAAGCCGTTCCTTTTGAGCAAACCGTTATCACATTCACTAATACTTTTTCTATTGACTATTTTATCACCACTATAATTGTTGTTTATAGAAGTAACACTAGCACTTTCAGTTTTAAATGAGTTAAACCAAGTTTTTCCGAATCTTTACTATTTCCCACAAATCGATTTTGGGGGTAGTGCTGATAAAACTGTTGATAATAGTTCATTTTGAAAGCCTTTGAAAAAAATAACGTTTACCAAAAATTGTAAATAAAAATTATTCCTAATTGGAAAAACCGAACTGATCAATCAAAAACGAAAACGACAGCAGACATCTTCGGTCGATATAAAAAATGTATTTTTAAATGAGCGCTAACTTGACAAATATCATGTTGTCACCGATATCCAAGCCATTCTGGAGTGCTACGAAAATTTAGTATAATTCTTGATTAAAATAAGACGTGCGCTATACTCCCGTTTCTATCTTTGTCTATTTTAGTTCGGGGCCGTCTTTAACCAGATATGGGCGGAGTGTGTTCGGGATGAACGTGTTATACCTGACTTAAGTGTTTTTGCATGTTTATTGGTTTTGAATTGTGATAAATGAGGGGGTGTGTTTTAGATATTCGAAATATCAGAAAATGTTGATTTATTGTAATATTAATGTATTACTTTATTAGGTCTGTTTGTTATTCAGTAATATTTTACCATATATTCCAGGCTTATCAAATAAAATTTAACAAATTACTAACAAATTTAATATTCGTACAATTTTTGAAACATAAAACACTATCTTAAGTAACAAAAACAAAATTATACAATATAAACGTAAACACAAAAAATGTTATTTATAAAATCCCTTGTGAATGTAATAAATTTTATTTAGGTGAAACTTCCAGACCATTGGCCAAAACATAAAAGAACATAGAACATAAAATAAAAACACAGAATTCCACTAATAAAAAATCTGTTAACACGCATTTAAACCATAATAAACTGGAATGCTGCTATTTTAGCAAAATAAACTTGTTTCAAAAATATGAATGGGACCCCTTCGGTCCTGGTCCCGGAGTATAGCGAATTGAGTATGCTCAGTCTCATTAACCTCAATGAACTGGAACTATCCACGTTTCGGTGGCAAGTTTGCCACCGTTATCAAGATTTACTTAAATGAAAAATAAAATAGAAATCAAAATCTATAAGAATTTTTGTTTAAAATTTGAGTTATTCCAAGAACTTTTTTATTACTTATGACTTTTTGTTAAAAATGATATATTAGTTTGTTTTGACAGGTTGCATATTTATAATTTTCAAAAAGACAAAAAAGGGTGGTGTGTTTATTGGTTTTAAGTTTACCTGACGTTACTTTATCTTTATTAAAAAATATGAATAAACTTTTTTATTTTACGTTTTTTAAACAAGTCTGCCATTTGGAAATTTAAAAAATAATAATGATATATTTTTAAATTTGCTAGTGACAGACATGGATAAATGCATTTAAAATCAGTCAAATTTTGATACCTGTACCACCTGATTATCAGAAGCAACTGCCTCGCTGAGACTATAGCGACCAGGTGAAAAAGGAAAAAATATCACACGAGTATTAAATTACTTGTTATTAAAAACCAAGATAATCATTACCATTTGTTTTTAAGAATTTTTAAAAATTACCTTTATTTAGAGGTTGAAAATTCTCGAAAAACGAATATAAACACAATGATTGTCATATATTTTCATCTAATTTAAATTGGGGGGAATTTAGGGGTTTGGAAA